>SOPF01026093.1:0-36234 GCA_012979155.1 Hypericum perforatum
GAGGGCCACAAAATCAAGTTTGGCAAAGTTTGACATGATAATACTATCATAAACAAATGAAATAATATTAGACATGATAAGAAACAATTATAACCAAGATAATAAATTACTGAGAATATTTATGACATATCTTTTCGTCAATCAAGATAATATTTATTTAATATTGTGCAAGACACATTTATATTTAATTACTTTACGAAGAAATGTAGTATACATAATTTAATGCAAGAGTTTAATAAACAAGACAACCAAATTTAGTAATAAAAAAATCATAAAAGAATCAATTACCGGTTATATACGTCAGCCTTTATTATTCTAATATAAATTAGCAATGACGTAATCACGGTTTTAACATAATAAATCATTAATCTAATTAATAAAATTACATGATGCAATAGGCACGATTTTCTAACATGGCTATGATTTAAAATTTAATAGAGTCAAATAGAAATCGTAAAAATTACTTATAATACTATAGCTCGATCTTCTCAAGACAGTATTTAGAACGCGGTAGAGCTTCGTGCTGATAACGTGTTGTAAACTTTAGAATTAGACAATAACAATAAATGTAGAGAAAGAGAGTATAAGAAAGAAAGGAGAGCTTTTATTAATATATGTGAGAATGTGTACAACAATATCTATTTATAGGCAAAAAATAAACCAACCTATAACGTTCTCATTAAAACTTATAACATACCATTTAGATAACTTGCCATTTGAGTAACGAGCCTCATGAATGAGTGGTGAAAAATGATGGATAGAAATCATGGAAAATAGTATTCATAATAAGATAATTCATAATAATATTAAATTTCTTTGTTTTATATATGAGAACAATATGTCTTTCTCCACCGAATCCAAGGGGGAGTCGATGCCCCATCATTAAGACCAAAAAAGAAAGATAAGACCAGCCTGCCGTTTGCAGCCAGACGGCGGATATTTATTCTATAGAACTTTCTACTAATAATCGCTTCCAACTTATTAAAAAAAAAAATTCGCATGAATACCGTCCAAGAAAAGTTAAAACGAAGAATTCAACTTAGGCCTTATTTGGTTTAATAAGGGTTGACTTCTCTACAATTAAAGATCTCGAATTAACCTGACATATTAATAAGATTGTTGGTAATAATAATCTATACTATTATATATAATTTATACTTTCAATAGCCAAAGGGTAATGCCACGATATTAAATTGACCAAGGTTTTGGTTTCTATCTCTACAAGTACTGGTGAAAAATAAAGAAGGTTAGGTTCCGTCCTGTAAATATTGATATATAAATCTCCTATACAAAAATTGTACTTTCAATACAATTAATTAAGATTCAGGTAGGCGATCTTTCAAATTTAATTGTACATGATGTAATAGATTTGTCGATAAACTTTGAGTAAATAGAAAGGGCTAGTAGGAAGGATGACGTGGGAAGTGGGACGTAGCAATCAGGAATCCGTCTATACCCATGCTGTGACGTTGGTTTTCGTCACCCTCAGTTCCCGTGACGCACAAGAGTGCGTAACCGCCGTTGACGCTAGAGTCTCCCCTCCCCTCCCCCATATATATAAGACCTCCTCACCCCCAAAACTAAATAAACCATAATAATTATTATCTTAAGAAGAACCATAATAATTACAATAACAATAATTATATCTTCCCTAAAAAATGCAAGAGGCGATCCCGTTCCGAACCTACTTCCCGGGGGGAACCACGGCGAGCATAAACGGCGCTTCGGCACGTGACACGTCACGTGACAACCAGCCCCTTGACCTGACGGCCAACGTGGGGAAGCTGGTGTCCGAGAACTCGATCATCGTGTTCGGGCGGCGGGGTTGCTGCATGTGCCACGTGGTGAAGCGGCTGCTGCTCGGGCTCGGGGTCAACCCGCCGGTGTACGAGGTCGACGAGAAGGAGGAGGCGACGGTGGTCGGGGAGTTGACCCGGGTCAACGGCGGGGAGGCCCCGGTGGTGATTCAGCTCCCGGTGATTTTTGTCGGTGGGAGGCTGTTCGGCGGGCTGGAGAGAGTCATGGCCACGCATATCTCCGGCGAGTTGGTGCCCATTCTTAAAGACGCCGGAGCCCTGTGGCTATGACCGGGAACGGACGGGTGGCTAGGTTAAATAACTGCTCTTTTTTGGTTTTTATGTAATTTTTCAAATACGAGTTAATCGAATCGAAAAGTTTTAGCGCAAGATAATCAGATTGTGAGTTTAATTAGCTGCGACTTGTTTTCAAAATTTTCCTTTTTTCGTAAGCAATTATTTAGATCATTTAGTTCAATTAATAAGGATGATGGTAAAGTTTACAGAGTTTTCTCATTAGAAAATTTTAATTAATTTAAATTTGGATTAATTAATCTAATAATTAATGTTTTAGTATTCAAAATTTCTAGGACGAAATTTATGCTACATCAAAAAATCTATTATTTTTCAAAATAGTTTTAATATTTAATGTAAATTATTACAAATATATGTTTACACATGACTCAGCTTCCAAACTCAATGATAAAGTTATTAATTTTAAGTTGAAAAGTGGGAGACTATAATTGATTAGAAACAAGTATCATGTAAAGCTTTAAAAAATTCTCTGAGACGTTATCCCAAAACTTTGGACAATACTATTCGGTTACATCTTACAAATACGGTCAAGGGTTGTAGGAAATGAAAAGGAACACGTCACATGGCTATGGTTTGGTTCTCAGGTTTAGGAAATCATGCCGAAGAACCGGTATGCATTTAAATCTATAATTTAATTATAGATTAATCAAGTTCAAATTTTAATCAATATAAATATAAATATTTTTAAGCTTTGTTTTTATTAAAATTTTATATGATTCAAATATAGATAATTCGATTAATTAAATCAAATATCATATTATATAGAGGAAAAATTGATGACGAACAAGAGTTGGTTAGTTGTTTAGTGTTGGGCATAGGATGTTGATCAGGGAATGGCATGGAAACTGCCAACACAAGTGTCACAATTTGACTTCAGCATATAATAATAATAATTGTGAACTGGTTTGCTTACAACGTATCCAACCGGAAACATTGTAATTGGCTAAAGGGGGGATGGTTGGTACACATCTCTAGTGAACCGAACTTTGGATTGATCTCCATGGAGTATTCCCAATTCGTCAACGTGGCAGCAACATGGATGCAAAGCCGTATTTTTTTAGTAAAAGAGTCCAGAATTATCGATTAATTTAATAAAGTTTCAACCTAAATTTTTCTTAATTTTTTACCGCTCAAACTACTTCCATTTGATGCATGGAAGCCATATTTTATCGTGCACAAAGATAATCTAAATATCTAATACCAATCTATTATAAATTCATATTAATAAACACTTAAATCAAATCTCGAATTTGAGTTATTTGTTAGAAATACACAACACCGGGAATAAGATCACGCAAAGAACACGGACACAAGATATAACGTGGTTCGGCCTAATGCCTACATCTACGAGAAATGAGAACTTTTATTGATAGATACGAGTTACAAAGTCTTACACAGCCTTATGTAATATGTCTTTATATAACAGACAATACTTGTGGTACAAGAAAACCTATCTAGGTCGACCTAGGAGTCCAAAATGAGTCTCGAGCTGATTAGGAAAAAAACCATTGCAGCAGCCCTCAATAGTGTTGGGTGCTTAGCAGTCTCTAGGTCCGAAAAGTCAAAGCTCCTTGGCCGCCCCAAGCGGACGCTAGCTCTTCTGATTTTTTGCCACTTCTCAACAATTTCCACCTTGGCGAGAAATCATCCCGTGTGAGAAACCATGAAGTTCGACCCGAACTTCAACAAACTCCACCTTGACGAAGACTCCGCCTCATGAAGAGTGATGAGAACTTGCAAAATAGACTCAACTCTACCGACTCCTCCACGAACTATAGCAATAATACCATTTCAACTTTCTCACATCTCTTCATTCAATCACTTGGAGGCAACCCCAAACCTTGAGCTTCTAAGCTTACTTAGCCTATTCTCTCCAATCTCTATTGAACCATCTTGCCACAAACCAATGCTATTTTCCATAATATACAACAATCAATCTTTTGTTCTACCTAATTGAACCCTCAATATGCTTTGAACTCCAAACTTTGGTCTTGAGTGAGATACTCGATCTGCACGTGATGTCACCAATGACTTTACAAGCCCAATACCAAACCTATGAGACACCTTTGTCATACACGTCCCTTTAGATAACTATAGTAGGGTCCAACTAACAAATCTTCTCTGAGACAACTATGACTCACTATCAACCTGTTGTTTACGGATACGAGTACTTAATTAGGATCGGGCTATAGTCGAGGCAAGTGTTGAACACTTTCTTCGTAAGACGAGATTGCCCCATATATTTCAATGCGTACGGGCTACGGCAATTATTCCCAAGATACAACGACTATCAGGCGTTTCCAAGAATGTTGCACACGAACTCGAAACTTTCAGGCAAACCCTTATATACCCGGAACTTTCTTGACTCGGAATTTCTAGTATGTAGAATAGGGGAAGAGAAGAAGACAACAATGCACATGAAGCACTTGCTGCTGGGATGAATTGGAAGTGAGGAGGGCATGCCTATTTATAGGGTGATGGTGGTAGGGAGATCAGGCACTCCGAGGGGATGCGTCCGTTGGCATTCCCTGTTTGGAGCCCCTTCTGGATAGGCTTGGACATTATCCAGTCCATCGTGCCCCTTTGAAAACCTGAAAGACAGCCTTGTCCTGATCCACTTCGTCGCACCCCTTTGGGAGACAACCTTGTCCTGATCCGGTCTGCCATGTGTCACCTGCTGGTGGACCCTTATCTGCCACCTTGTGTCCATTCGGAGACCAAACTTATCCATTGCCCCTCGCACCCCATCGCTGTATAGATTTCGGATCACTCCAAAAATTTCCAAAACAATTAAGGCTCCTCAGAGCTCCTTGCGACGTAGCGAGCGTATGAAGTGCCAAGTGCATCTCAATGCACCCAAGCACCCGCTCCCAGTCTCGAGCCCGTATCCGATCCTGGTCCCACGCCTATGCTAGCGCCCGTGCTCGTGCTCGGACAGTGCTAAAGCACCATCCTCGCAGTCAACGAAAAGTCAACGAAAAGTCAACTTAAGTCAACTGAAGTCAACTATTATGGTAGTCAACTCATTTGGTAGCCAAGATTTGAAACTCCTTATAAACAAGGAAATTTCTCTTACACTAACCAATGTGGTACACCACATTTCTCTTTCCTTAACTTAACACTTAGTTTTTGGGCTTATGGGCCACTTGGGCTTTATTCAATTTTTCTAACAATCCCCCACATGAATGAAGACCAATGCATGCAGACTGTAATCGAAAGTTCTGACATGCTATTATTGCATCAAGACAGGTAGCTTGCGGCTTTGAACCTTCTCTAGTAAGATGTTATCTGATTTACTCGCTGCTCGATGAACGCGATATCTTGAACCGTCAGCTTTTGCGTAAACCAAGACAATAACATTTACACAATAACAACCCTAGTATATTTAGGTTCTCATGTTGTGTCCTTTTCGGCCATAGACCATATCTTGGATTCATAAGTGTTTTCCTATTTGAAGCGGCCTCACTTCACACTTACATAGGTGATCTCCTATCGGAAGTATCCTGCCATACTTCACCTTCAACAAGGTATAGGAATCATTTAAAAGCAAAAATGCTTAACCTAGCCACACCTCTGCAGGTCGACACCTGGACAGCTTCTGAGAATAGGTTAGGTTTCAGGTGATTAACTGAACCCTCTATAACTTAGTTATCTCATTGAACCAAGTTTGTGGGATCTCCACTCATCATGGTTGAGTTACCGCTGTAGACATTCTTTAGTGTGTGGACTTTAATCCCATTCCTCTTACTGCATTGTACATTTGATCTCGATTGATTCTTTTCATAAAAGGATCAACTATGTTGTCCTTGGACTATACATAGTTAATGGTGATCACCTTGCTTGAGATCAATTATCTAACAGTATTATGTCTCTGACGAATATGTCAAGACTTACCATTGTACATTGTACTTTGTGCTCTCCCAATTGCAGACATGCTATCACAATGTATCAATACAAGAGGCACTGGTTTTTCCCAGCACAGAATATCCTCTAGGAAGTTTCTGAGCCATTCAACTTCTTCCCCAGCTTTTTCTAGTGCTATAAACTCCGACTCCATTGTAGATCGAGCTATGCACATTTGTTTATAGGACTTCCAAGACATAGTTCTTCCACCTATAGTGAATACATATCCACTCGTAAATTTGGAGTCCTTCGTATCTGATATCCAGTTTGCGTCACTTTATCCTTCTAATACAACTGGATATTTAGCATAGTGTATGCCATGGTTTATGGTATGCTTTAAATACTGTAAAATCCTTTCTAGAGCTAGCCAGTGATCCTTTCCTGGATTACTTGTGAATCTGCTAAGCTTACTAACTGAGTACGCAATATCGGAACGAGTGTAATTTATTAAATACATCAAGCTCCTGATAATTTGTGCATACCTCAGTTGAGATACTGGGTCTCCTCGATTCTTAGCTAAGTGTAGATTTAAGTCTACCGGTATCTTAGCTAGAGGTTTGTCAAAAGCTTCGAATTTCTTGAGCACGTTTTTCACGTAGTGGGATTATGTCAAGACAATTTTGTCCACTTTTCTAGAGATTTTTATCCCTAATATGACGTTTGCCAGGCCCATATCTTTCATGTCAAAGTGATTCTTTAACATGTTCTTAGTTTTCACAATAACCTCGTTATTGCTTCCCATAATTAGTAAGTCATCCACGTAGAGACATACAATTATGTAAGCTTCAGGCGTGCCTTTAATGTAAACACATTTATTGTACTCATTGATCTTGAAACCATTTGACATCATCGTCTTGTCAAATTTTTTGTGCCACTATTCCGGTACTTATTTAAGCCTGTATAGTGACTTGACTAGTCGGTATACTTTATGCTCTTGTCCAGGAGCCACAAACCCTTCAAGTTACTCCATATATATCTCCTCCTCTAGCTCTCCATTCAGGAAAGCGGTTTTTATATCCATCTGGTAGATTTCGAGGTTATAGAGAGCTGCAACAGCTATGAGCACTCTAATTGATGTGATTCTTGTGACAAGTAAATACGTGTCAAAGAAATCATATCCCTCCTTCTGTTTGTACCCCTTAGCTACCAATCGAGCTTTATACTTATCGATTGATCCATCAGCTTTGTATTTCCTTTTAAGGATCCACCTGCAACTCAAAGGTTTACAGCCCAGTGGGAGATCCACAATTTCCCACGTGTGGTTTTGCATAATGGACTATATCTCACTATTGATAGCTTCTTTCCAGAGAGGAGCATCTGGACTCGATAATGCCTCTTGGATTGTCCTGAGTTCATCTACTAATGCATAGGTTAGATAGTCTGGACCGAAGGATTTGGCTACCTTTGTCCGTTTGCTACGTCTAGGTTCATTGTCCTCCTGACTTAACCCTTGCGTAGTCTCGTGTACCCTTTTCTTGGGACTTCCTTCTTTTCTTTTCTTATTAGGAAAGATATCTTCAAAAAACGTTGCATTCCTTGATTCAATGATCATTCCCGCGTTAATTTCTGGGTTTTCAGATTTATGCACCAGAAATCGATAGGCACTACTGTTTTGTGCATATCCGATAAAGATGCAATCAATGGTCTTGGGTTCTATCCTAACCTGCTTAGGTTTAGGTACTTCGACCTTTGCTAGGCACCCCCACACTTTAAGGTAACTGTAGGAAGGTTGTCTTCCTTTCCATATCTCGTATGGAGTTTTGTCCCTTTTCTTGTGTGGCAACTTATTTAGAATATGGTTAGCTGAGAGCACAGCTTCCCCCCACATGTTCTGGGGTAAGCCCGAGCTAATGAACATAGTGTTCATCATCTCTTTAAGAGTTTGATTTTTGCATTCAGCTACGCCATTCGATTAAGGTGAGTACGAAGCAGTCGTCTGATGAATAATACCATGTTCTCGGCAAAGTTCCTCAAACAGAGCTACATACTCTCCTCCTCGATCACTTCTGATCATTTTAATTTTTATGCTGAGTTGATTTTCAACCTCATTCTTATACCTCTTAAAGGCCTCAAGAGCTTCGTCTTTTCCTTTTAAGAGATATATATAACAATATCTTGTGCACTCGTTGATAAATGTGATAAAGTATTTCTTTTCGCCTCTAGTTTGTACGTGCTTCATATCGCAAGTGTCCGTATGAATTAACTCTAAAGGCGTGGTACTTCTTTCTACCGAATAGAAAGGTGCTTTGGCCATTTTAGCCTCCACACGTACCTCACATTTATTAGAAGGGTTGAACTCTAGATTCAGTAATAAATTTAAACTTACTAACTTTCTTAGCGAGTATAAATTTACGTGTCCTAATCTACTATGCCATAAATTAGAACACTCGTCCAAATAAGAAGAAACTTTAATTATATTATGACCGTCAAAGTTAAACTTGCGGTGTACAGTTATTAAATTCATCTTAAAGAGCCCCTTTTCTAAGTAACCCTTGCCTAAAAATTGACCCGCTTTGGTCAGTACAAACTTATCCGACTCGAATACAAGCTTAAAACTAGCTTTGCTTAATGCTGAGTCGAAAACTAAGTTCTTGCGGATGTCTGGGACATACAGCACATCATTGAGAGTCAGCTCCTTTCCTGAGGTTAGCTTCAGGACCACCTTGCCTAGTCCGATGATATTGGACGTTACGGAGTTTCCTATGAACAACTTTTGGCCATTAATCGACATGTAGTACGATAACAACTCCTTGTCTGAGCAGACGTGGTGAGTAGCTCTAGTATCCACGAACCACTCCCTCGGATTATCCACTAGGTTAGCCTCGAACACTACAACTGATAGATCCATCTGGTTTTCGGCTAGGTTGGCCTTTCCTTGGTCGTCTTTCGGAAAGCGACAATCCGTAGCCATGTGGCCAGGTTTCCCGTAGTTGTAGTAAGCGTCCTTGATCTTTTTATTCTTGCTTTTCTTGGGCTCTTGCTTCTCGTGCTTATCCCCAGACTTCTTCCTATTCTTGCCACCTTTATCTTCGGCAAGGTTTATGGTGCTTTCGGAGGGGGTCTTGCCTTGTTTGACTTTGGACTTTCGGTTGTCTTCCTCGATCCGAAGCCTTACGATCAGGTTTTTTAGGCTCATATCCTTCCTCTTATGCTTGAGGTAGTTCTTGAAGTCCTTCCAGAGCAGGGGGAGCTTCTCGATCATCGCGGCCACTTGGAAAGACTCGCTGAGTTACATCCCTTTGGCATGGATCTCGTGAAGGATCAACTACAACTCCTGCACTTGGTCGATGACCTTCTTAGAGTCTACCATCTTGAAGTCAAGGAACCGCCCGACAATAAACGTCTTCGTCCCAGCATCCTTAGTCTTGTACTTCTTCTTGAGTTAACTTTACAGCTCCTTAGTGGTCTTATGTACCACGTAGATGTTGTAGAGCATGTCGTCTAGTCCATTCAGGACATAGTTACGGCAGAGGAAGTCATTGTGTTTCTCGTTCTCCGCGAGCTTTGGTGCATCCTCTTTCAGGGATCGTACCAGGTTGAGCATGGTCAGGTAGAACGTCATCTTCTGCTGCCACCTCTTGAACTTGGTACCATTGAACTTCGCTGGCCTTTCGGCGTAGACAGTTTGCGGGTCCGTGGTCAGAGTAATAGTACTACTCGATGCCATCTTCAAGTACGATCTCGTCTTACGATTGTTGTTTACGGATACGAGTACTTAATTAGGATCGGGCTATAGTCGAGGCAAGTGTTGAACACTTTCTCCGTAAGACGAGATTGCCCCGTATATTTCAGTTCGTACGGGCTACAACAATCGTCTCCAAGATATAATGACTATCGGGCATTTCCAAGAATGTTGCACACGAACTCGAAACTTTTGGGCGAACCCTTATATACCCGGAACTTTCTTGACTCAGAATTTCTAGTATATAGAATAGGGGAAGAGAAGAAGACAACAATGCACATGAAGCACTTGCTGTTGGGATGAATTGGAAGTGAGGAGGGCATGCCTATTTATAGGCTGGTGGTGGTAGGGGGATCAGGCACTCCGATAGGATGCGTCCGTTGGCATTCCCTGTCTGGAGCCCCTTCTGGATATGCTTGGACCTTATCCAGTCCGTCGTGCCCCTTTGGAAACCTGACAGGCAGCCTTGTCCTAATCCACTTCGTCGCACCCCTTCGGGAGACAACATTGTCCTGATCCGGTCTACCACGTGTCACCCGCTGGTTAACCCTTATCTGCCACCTCGTGTCCATTCAGAGACCAAACTTATCCATTGCCCCTCGCACCCCGTCGCTGTATGGATTTCAGATCACTTTAGAAATTTCCAAAATAATTAAGGCTCCTCAGAGCTCCTTGCAACATGGCGAGCGTGCGAAGTGCCAAGTACACCTCAATGCATCCAAACACTTACTTCTAGTCTTGAGCCCGTGTCCAGTCCCGTGCCCACGCCCGCGCCCTTGCTCGTTCTCGGATAGTGCTAAAGCACCATCCTTGCAGTCAACGAGAAGTCAATGAAAAGTCAACGGAAAGTCAACTAAAGTCAACTAAAAGTCAACTATTGTGGTAGTTAACTCATTTGGTAGCCAAGATTTGAAACTCCTTATAAACAAGGAAATTTCTCTTGCACTAACCAATGTGGTACACCATATTTCCCTTTCCTTAACTTAATACTTGGCTTTTGGGCTTATGGGCCACTTGGGCTTTATTCAATTTTTCCAACACAACCTGCCTCCATGAAGAAATCATAGCTTGCTATCTATGTCTCTATGAATCCCAGCTCTACTAAAACCAACTATATCGAGCCTTTTCTCTCTCATGAAAGCCAACCTCACATGACTTGAGCTTCCTACCTCTCCATCGGAACTCAAAGATGTAACTCCACTTACAACAGTATTCCCTACTAATATGTAGGTATTGCGAGTATCTCTTTTACCCTTCATCACCACCACAACATTCTTCTCCACCTTGATAGACTATCTACCACCTTGTAGATGTACACGCTACAATCCAAAGCTCCTAATGAGATCAAATTTCTCTCTAACTTTGGAACATGCATAATCCCACACAATTTTATCATAATACCATCCCACATCTTAATTTGGATATCTCCTATGATGGCGATCTTACAAGCAGAACTATCACCTATAGTCACCATACCTGAATCACCAAGCTTGTAGATGTTGAGCTACTGAACCACTCTCTCTTGGGCATCATGTGAAATGAACAAGCGCTATTTAAAATCAAGAATCTGAATACTTTGAACTTGATAAAATAGAAAGATAGTCACCATCCAGCTCGTCCATATATGAGGCAACATTCATGAATGTTGATCCTCTCTCGTGGTTCCCAGATCTTCTTGGACAATCTTTCTTCAAGTGACCTTTTTCTCTATATTCGAAGAAATTTTCCTTGAACCTCCTTGACCCCGACTTGGATCCTCTTCCATCTTTTGCTCCTCGATTACCATGGCTACCCCTCATAACCAACACTTATGTTCGTTCTTCTCTGATTTTTCTCGTTTGATGAAACTCTAAAAAAGAACTTGTGATACCCTCCAACTTCAAGGACTCATTTTCCAATATTAGAGTTGTAACCAAATTCTTGTAGGAACTTGATAAGGAATTCAGGAACAACAATATCTTATCTTCCTCTTCGAACTTCATATTAAGCTTTCTCAAGTCACTTATAAGCTAACTAAAACCATTGATATGTTGGCTCAAATCCGAGTCCTCCTTCATCTTGAGCCTATACAACCATTGCTTAACATAAAGTTTGTTCGACAAAGACTTAGACATACACATTTTCTCTGATTTTTTCCATACCTTAACTGGTGACTTCTCATCCATCACGTGATACATCATGTCATCTACAAAGCATAAGCAAATTATTGCCACCGCCTTGACCTCCATCATCTTCCACTTTTGGTCCTCTATCTTCTCGGGCTTCTTCTTTAGTACGAGGAGATCCTTTACATGCCTTTGTCATAACCCAAAATTTGACATACCATCAAACTTTACAAGAGCAAACTTCACGTCCATCATCCTCTCACCAAAAAGCTCTCATACCCGTTGTTAGGACTACACAACACTGGGAATAAGATCAAGCAAAGAACACAGACTTAAGATATAAAGTGGTTCGGCCTAATGCGTACGTCCATGGTGAGAAAGGAGAACTTTTATTAATAGATACGAGCCACAAAGCCTTACACGACCCTAGGTAACATGTCTTTATATAGAAGACAACACTTGGGGTACAAGAAAACCTATCTAGGTCGAACTAGGAGTTCAAAACAAGGCATGAGATGATTAGGAAAAAAATCTTTGTAGCAGCCCTCATCAAGCGCTGGGTGCTCAGCGACCGTTGGGTCCGAAAAGCCGAAGCTCCATATACCCCCCCAACGTACGCTAGGGTGGCTAGCAGTCGCTGGCCTTCTGATTTTTCATCACTTCTCAACATTATTAACAATAAATTTGAGTTATTGACAACGCATCAATATTAAATATTTATTATGATAGTTCTCCATTTTTAAAAAATGATGTGTGAGTCAAATCCAAATTAAATGATCTAAATATCAAATGTTATAAAAAAATAATATAGATTCGATTTGCTTAATACTTCAAAGTATAATATTTTTTAAACAACGTTTACTTTTTATATTTTTAGAAATCAAATACGCAATTTCTAATGAAATTAGAATAATGTATGTTTTTTTAATCGTTTGATGGTAGAGTCTCTCTTTCTTTGGCTGATGTTCGTTGAAATCGAGATGGCAGGATATTGCGAGGAAAGATAACGACCGACCAACCGTCCATATTGGACAGACGACTCCAAAGCATTTCCCCCCTTTTTCTAATGCATTTTTGGCAATGGGAAGGAAATACGATACAAAGGACTATGGGTTCGACCTCCACACGCATTTCCCAATTATAACCATGACCACAATTTTTTGACGAAATCAATTTATTTTGATTTCAACAAAAATTATCTAGATGCATATGGCATTTAAGAAACAAAGAAAATTACCGTACCCTTTTCACGGGCTGCATATGAATACACATTAGACTGACCGAATTGGTTGATTGTCACTCGACACTAAAAATAATTTAATTTTATACTAAAATTGGAAAGATATTATATTGACCAGTGTCCAATCGTATAAAAATGTGATTTTGATTGACAAGGTTAAAGTTTATGTGGAAAATAACTTCTCTTATCGATGATGATGCAGGGCATGATGCAAGTCCAGGTTTTTGGAGCCTCAGTTATTGACAATTCATTGTTTAATAAAATAGCATTCGGCGGATTTATTAGTTGTTAGTTAGGGCATAAGGAAGTAATTAGGGACTCACGAATAACACCTGGATAAATTAGTACATATAATGAAACTAAATTATAGGGAATTTGGCAAACAATTTTATAGTTAATACAATTTAGGTTTGTGACATTGTGGACTCCTACAATCTTTTAGTTATTTAAATATATCAAGATTCTAGTAAAGAAGGGGGATATCTTTTGATTTTTTATATGAGACTTCTAGAAGAAGACACGTGATTATGGGCTCTATTCTTATGGGCTTTTCTTTCATCTGGATGGAAGACGAATATGGGCTGGACCATTCTCAATTTTGAAAGCAGTAGCCCAAAAGATGCCTCCGTTTCGTGACATTTTCTATCCAAGTATTACGCAATTTTTTTGGTAGAAATTTCTCAAATTTGCATTTTACAAATCTTAACCATAATGATTTTTTGCTAATTATTGCCGGTGTAAATGACCAACTTCACTAAAAGCCATTTCATCTTTTAATGTCACGCTGACATGGCAAGTTAAATTCTGCTATACTATGCAACAGCCAACTCGAGCGGAACATCTATCGCCTATGGTCTAGCTGTTCTAAATTTATGAATGAGGTCGCGGAGAAATTCGACTTGTTCGTGGAAAGGATCAGACTAAATTTATTTTTTTGGTCTAGCTGTTCCAAATTTATTTTTTTTTGGTAGAAGTCCAATCTAATGTATGTGGTTTTACCTTTATAGTTTCAAAAAAGTTGACCAAGTAACGAAGTTTCTGAAATCGTCAATTCACTTTCTGAATATTTGTTTAGACAAGTATCATTAAATTGAAAATTTAAAACCATAAAATATGACAAGAGCGGAAAATATTTTTTCACACATTTATTATTATTTGTTTCAAGAGATAACTTGAATCCAATTCTTTTTTTTTTCCTTATCATAATTGGGGATATTTTGGTCAAATCAATTTAGCCGCATAGTAGGGTGTCAATTTGACGACCGCTGTACGTTTTGAAGATATAATATTGTGGTGTGAAAATAAGCAAAATCAGAAGATTTTTTTACCTTATATTTAACTATAAATAGAATTGTTTCAATTTCTCAGGAAATACCCTAAAAACCTAAGGATGCTAGCTTCTTCCATTTTTTCGGAATCAATTTGATATTTGCGCCAATCATTCCAGGACATACCTATCAAAATGACATTAATCACGACGTATATTTCCAAGTTCGACATTTAGATTTTCCTTTGAATATTAATTTTTTAAAAGATACATATTGTATTACACTAAACGAGATAGTTACACTTCTATAAAAAAAAAAAGATAGTTACATTTGAATATCGAAAGTACAGATTTCTACATATACAAATACGAGAAATGCCTAGGACGAAAGTCACGAAACAGTAAACATTCTTGTTGGATTCGATCACCTAGAATTTTCCCTCAAATAAAAGAAAGATCGCCTATGATCCAATATTCGTCGTTAAATTTTACTACTATAGAGTTTCAATGATACATGAACATGCAACTCTGTTACAAGAGAATTTATTCACCAAACATCGGATGCATGTAAATTTCTTATTGTTGATCAATAAAGTTCACTTATAAAAAAGGTTCACGGCTTTTTTGTACATAAAAAAATTTCGTTTCTCAGTTATATCCATTGGCAAGGCAGTCCTGATAGATTACTTGATAGTTATATGTATCGATTGATAGATTATGGGAGCACTATTCTCCACTCAATTTCAAACTTTATCTCTAATTTAACAGTTTTTTTACGGTGACTGAAAAAGAAAAAAAATTATGGCTTGCATGGGGTAAGTCGATAAATTTTTAGTCTCTAAATTGTTTAACTTTGACTAAAAGTTAAATTTATCTTCCTGATTAGTATACAAATACAAAATAAAAAGATTTTATACAATAAAAGATTAAAACGGGCCAAGGCAACCGAACCTTTAAGCAACCTTACCGGGCTATTTTCTGATCCGGACCTGGGCCAAATGGGATTAGCTTTTAGAGTTGGCCCATATTTCACAATACCAACTATTGATTTATTACATTAATTTCTGCCTCAAAAAAATTACTCTTATTTCTCATTGCATTTCAGAACATTTTTCGAATTTTTAGCTTCATATTAATGCAAGTTTCTTAAAATTTAACTTTTTTAATTTCTTTAATAAATTAAACTTTCAAAACTTTTAAATCAATCAAGTCTTATTTTTTTCAGAGATTTATCTCATGCCCTGAATACATGTTGTACGAACTAATTTCGTAAATTAAACGAGAAAGAAGGGTGCTTTTCTTCTAGAGGAGAATGAAGGTTAAATTCTTGACGTGACAAAACAAAGGAAAAGACCATGGGAACCGGCTAAGAACATGATAAGGGCACTATTCGAAGGAAAGCGAGGGTCCATGGACCATGATGAGAACTAGATTGGGTACGGATAAATATATTCTATACTGTTCTGAATTAAAAAAACTAGCGATAATTTATTTGCATAAAACGTAAACCGTAGAGATCAAAGTGATAAAAATCATGTGAGCCACTATACAATAAAAAAATTAAATTTCATTTCAAGAAATATCATTACTACAAAACATAAAAATGTAGACACTTTGAATAACATATGGGATATCACATAACAAGCATGTCAATATCGTAAACAGAAAATATCAATGCGATCCTTTTTCATTTCAAACAGGCTAGAATAATTTCTTTATTCTATATCCAATCTAAACCCTCACCACAAGTATATGAAATTTTTGTTTCAATTTCAAATTTGGCAATTGCAAGATTTTGGGAAAAAAGAATTTTATTTGAAACTTTGTGTTAAATTTACGAGATGGTTCCACGATCTAGTAGTTATAGTTGTAACACATAGAACAAATCTAACTTATTTCAATTTTTTAAGCGAAAGGTCTCGATTAGCTGCTCGTTGCTTGACTATTTGCCGTGGCACATCAGATTTATGTTATTGATATCTTAGTATATAAATAGCAGATGATGTGCTAAGTAAATAAAAATTTAATATGGGCGTGAATTCTTTTCATAATTTTCAATCCTCCAAAAAATTAATGGCAAATTATACAAACAACTCTATCATAGAGCTCCTCTCTCCTCTCTCCTCCCTTGCCTTTATCCTCTTCTCCCATCATTAAGCTATAAAAAAATCAAGATAAAATTACAGAAACAACCTTATCTTAATGCTATAGAAAAAAACTTCTTTAACCTAAAAAATGGCATTGTCCTAAAAATCCAACTCATTTTTCTGCATTTAACCTAAAAATGGTATTCTTATAGAAATCCAACTCATTTTTTGTATATAGTCAAAACCCCACTACTGATTTGGAACAAAATTTGCACCAAACAAGATTTCATTCGTCTAACTTTGGAGAAGCGCCAGAGAGTGAGATCAGAAGCCGCCTTGTTGGATCTAATATTTCCGAACCCAGAGGAAGTCCTGTTGTAGTTTAACTCTAGTGGATTCATCCTCCTAGATCTCGTAACCGATGGGTCCTACCTAGAGTGTACAAATAAAACATGTTCGTACACAATCTCGATGTAGTGGTCCTCGTGGATTATCATCGTATCTTTAGTGGTCTGTGTCAAAACTACAAATGCTTCTCTCCCTCTCTTCAACCTCCTTCCCCAAATTCATTTGAGCTTAAAAAATTAATAGAAATTATTGACTAATTAGAAATAGGAAGATGGAGATTGACTTGTTAGGGTTACCATAGAAAAAAAGATTTTTTAGGATGAAAGGGTTTGATAAATAGTTTAGGGTTTTAGGGCATTTGACTATGACAAAGATGAAGCCAAGATCTCTAGTCGTTGAAATCAAGTTTGTTTATTTTTTGCGAATGTAAGAAGATGATTTTTGATGATGCAGTCAAGATGGTAGTTTATAAATTATGGCCATAGGAAGAGAGAGACTATAAAAGTATGATAATTGGTAAAGTAAGAACAAATTTTTTTTAAAAAAATATTAACATTATGTTAAAAAATTTCACTTCATACATCATCTACTATTTATACATGAGATGTTAACATCGCAAGCCACATAGATAAAAAAAATATAACGTGTCAAGTCAAATGGCCAGATAATCTCAAACAGTTACCCGAAACTTCTCGCTGATAAAATTGAAATAAGTGAATTTGTTCAAAGGGGTTTAAACTACTATATAGTAATGACAATGAGTAGAATAATGTATGATATTGATAAGACTCTACCCATATTCAAGTTTAAGAAGTTGGACCCATGCCTTACTTTGAATCCTAAAAAAATTTTGTTACTAGACACATATCTTTAACCTCAAGGTTTGTAGGATTTTATAAAGTCCAAATTTTAAATTAAATGCATTATTAATATCAAATTTTACTGAATCATAATAAAATGAGTATCTATCATAAAATATATAATATATCAATATAAAAAATTAGAAGAGTCAATTTCATGAAGAACATTGCAAAATATTTAAGAAATCTATTATCATTTATAAGTAAAAAATAATAATAATATATCTAGTTAAGGTCTAATCATGATATAACTAAGGTATGATCTAAATTAGGATAAAATGGTAATGATATAGTAAAAATTCATATAATTCATACCTACCCTCCTTCAAATGTGGACTCATACTTATATACATACCATATTTTATACTCAGTCAAAGTCAACAGATCTTTGACCCACGAGATAAGAATATAGTTTGAATTACAGAAATATCAATATTTTTGTCATCTCTAATTTATATAGTCAAAGTACGAATTTATCTTTGACTCAAGAGATAGAAATATGGTTCGAATTATAGAATATGAGTATATGTCATCTCTATAATTATATAGTCAAGTACGAATTTTGCGATATCACAAGGTAGTAAAATCAAATATTTTTTGGGAAAAGTACACTTAAACTACATATGGTTACCTCGATTTCTCGTTCAGGATGTATGATTTTAATTTTGTAATTTGGTTCTTGTAGTTTAAAATCTTTGACAGCATACGATCCTTACTCGAATAACTGGGTTAAATTATTCAGCTAGCATGCCACCTAGGCTCTCACGACATTATTTTCTTTCGTGGCACGATGACTAAATATGTGGTAAATTTTCAATTTAGTCACCAATAGTTGACATTTTTTATTTTTTAATAGTTTTCCAAAAACCCCCAATTAAATAGTTGACGTGCCACCATTGCCTAGCACTTCCTCTCCACCACCCACCTCTTCAACCATGGGATGCTTCCTCTCAGCCAATAATTATTCACGACTATCATCGACAATGACGACATTGGATTAAACGGGCTACAGTTAACGACGAGGATCTCGATGTCCTTAGGGTTCAGGCCAATGGTCTTAAACAAGTTATCGAGGAGGGCACCAAACATGACATGCTCCACCTTGACCCGAGCAGTGGCCATTGAAGGCTCTAGCGGGATCAAGTGCATCAACCACTCCTCTACAATATCTTCTTCTCTGTTCTTCCTCGACATGACCCTTCCCCCTCTCGCCTCTACATCATCCCCTCCTCTATCGACCTCAACCCTAGCAGGTGTGGTTTAGTTGAGAGGGAATATCAGTGGAGAGGATCCCGATTTTGACCCTGATCTTCCCCTATGGGCGACCCGAGGGTCAGGCGAGCTCAAGTTTTGGGACCCCGTTAGAGTCATTTGGATTGGTTAGGTTGATGAGGGAGATTCAGAGAGTGCCAAGAGGCTTGGGGTCTCGGAGGCTTGAAGTGAAAGACCTCGATCGTGAGGTAGGAGGGGGACGAGGAGTATAGGTGGGCGGTTTTTGTCTGGAGGAGGAGGGTGAAGCACTTGTTCCAAAGGGGTCTGGTCAACCTAGAGACATCAGACTCGGTGGAGAGGTAGAAGGTGGGTTTGAGCACCCCGGTTCTCTAGTTCACGTTCTTCTGGTGCTTTGTAGAGACAATAGTCAGTTCCGGCTCAAGGGGTGGCAGCGGAGGAAGGTGGTAAGAGGAGGCCATGTTGGTGGTGGTGGTGGGTATGGGTGGTACGGGGAGGTCACGTCGATAAGAGATTAGTTAATTGATTAATTGAGACTAAAAAATAATTGAATCTCCGATCATTGAGGGTTGGGAGTAGGGAGGAGAGGAGAAGGGAGAGGAGGAAGTGGAGGAGAGGGGGAGTTTTGGGGAAAAAAATAAATGTCAAGACTAAATTGATAATTTGCCATCATGTCTAGTCATCGTGCAAAAAAAAAAAGTCTAATGTTGTCATAGTCTAGATGGCATGTCAGTTGGACGACTTAACCCAATCATTCAGGTAAGGACCGTATGTTGTCAAAGATTTTAAACTACAAGACCAAATTACGAAATTAAAATCATACGTCCTGAACGCGAACTCGGTGTAACCATAGGTAAGTTAAGTGTAATTTTCCCAATTTTTTTCAAGGATGTCCTCATGAAACCTACTAAACTAGAGACCGGATAGTGTTTCACATCCTTGCCCACGAAGAAACAACGCAAGGACTTCCTTTCCACGCTGTCACAGCCCCACTTAAATGACCAAATAGCCCCCGGCGTCCTCCTCTCCATAACAAGATACTCGAGTGCAAAAAAGGTCATTTTCCAACACCATTTCCTAAAAAGTCACCGACCTCTAAAACCCTTTCCTTTTGTCACTTCCCTCCCCAATTTTTTGAACCAGCGAACAATCGGAATTCGGAACAAAAAAAATTAAAATAACGGGAAAACAAAAAAAAGCTAAAAGAATAGAGAGCGAAGAAGCGAAACCCCGGCGACATAGTAACCTTCACTTCGTCCACCGGAACCGTCGCAGGAGATATCGCCTGAAGCGGCGGATCCGGCGAGATGTTCAAGATGTTTAACCGAGGCGGAGGAGGAGGGAGGGAGAGCGATTCGTCGCCCTCCAGCTCGTCCTTGTCGCCGATGTCTCCGTCTCCTTCTCCGCCGGTGTCCTCGTCCGCACCGCCGGTGACTGGCCCAGCGAGGCCGATACGCCTCGTCTACTGTGACGAGAAAGGAAAGTTCCGGATGGATCCGGAGGCCGTCGCGGCGCTGCAGCTGGTGAAGGGGCCCGTCGGTGTTGTCTCAGTCTGCGGCCGGGCTCGACAGGGAAAGAGCTACATCCTTAACCAGGTACGGGCCGAGTTAGGGCTTTTGGGTTTTAGGGATTGAAGGTTCGATTCAGTGGATTTTTGTTGGTCTAGGGTTTTAACTTAACTATTATGTAGTTAGGGCTTTTAGGTTTTAGGGATTTTGAGCTTCAATTTTTTGGATTTTGTTGGTCTAGGGTTTCAACTTAACAATTATGTAGTTAGGGCTTTTAGGTTTTAGAGACTTTGAGCTTCAATTTAGTGGACTTTTGTTGGTTTAGTGTTTTAACATAACATTATGTGTAATTGTAGCTTCTTGGTAGGAGCAGTGGATTCCAAGTGGCGTCTACTCACCGGCCATGTACCAAAGGGCTCTGGCTTTGGAGTGCGCCATTGAAGAGGACTGCCCTTGATGGTAGTGAGTACAATCTCCTACTGCTAGATAGTGAAGGGATTGATGCTTATGATCAAACGGTAAGTTTTTCTCATTGGTTTTTTTGATAGTCTTTCTGATGTAGAAGTTGGCGTTGTCGTTGTAAAAATGAACTTATCTGTTGTCCTTCACAGGGGACGTATAGCACTCAGATTTTCTCCCTGGCTGTGCTCTTATCTAGCATGTTCGTTTACAACCAGGTTGGTGTTACTCCTTCTTCCTGGTGGAATGCTGAAATTGTGTATTGTGTTTGATATTTGCCATGCTGACTGATTCTTCGTGATGCTTATTTTAGATGGGTGGGATAGATGAAGCTGCACTTGATCGCCTCTCTCTTGTCACTCAGATGACAAAGCATATTCGTGTCAGAGCTTCAGGTGGAACGAGTTCAGCTTCAGAACTTGGCCAGTTCTCGCCAATTTTTGTTTGGCTCCTAAGGGTATGTTGTCCAAACAACAGTGTGCCTCTTCCTTCATTACCCATTTAGAAAATGGAGATAACTTGATGTGAATATTAATCAAATTTTTAAGTTGGATCCATAAAGTGTATGATCCTCCTGGTTTTTCTTTACAGGACTTCTATTTAGATCTGGTAGAGGAAAATAAGAGAATTACTCCACGTGATTATTTGGAGCTTGCTTTGAGGCCAGTTCAAGGCAATGGAAGGGACATAGCTTCCAAGAATGAGGTAACAGATATTTAGATCGTTGTCATGGTCGATGTTTGTTTTGCTTAACACTTCTGTTTGTTGCTGGGGAAGTATCATTTTTTAACTTCATGGTCATAAGTGGTCTTAGCTTTTTTGTTCGAGTTGTCTTTTTAGTATTTATTGACAACCATATGTTGAGTAACATGGAGCTATTGATTTACAGATTCGGGATTCGATCCGGGCGTTGTTCCCGGATAGAGAATGTTTCCCTCTTGTCCGACCTCTAAACAACGAGAAAGATCTCCAGCGGTTGGATCAAATATCGGTTAGCATTTACCCTTTCTATTGAAAAATGTGGATTCTGCCTTGTAGCTGCATTCTTTAGTCTTTTCTTTTTGGAATGAATATGCATGCAGGTGGAGAAGTTGAGGCCTGAGTTTCGTGCTGGATTAGATGCACTGACAAAATTTATCTTTGAGAGAACAAGGCCCAAGCAAGTTGCTGGCACTGTAATGAATGGGCCGATTCTTGTTGGTGTTACACAATCTTATATCGAAGCACTAAATAATGGAGCAGTGCCTACAATATCCTCTTCGTGGCAGGTATTTATGCTTTTCGGTTATGGTTGAGAAGTTGCTCTTAATGATATCCTTTTACTTACTTTGAAGCAAAATTCATACGCTGGTATCAGCAAAGATGAAGCATCCCTGCTGTATGATTACTCTAATCTCTTATTATCACCAATGGATCTTTCCTTGTCTGTGCTTGAAGTCCAGAAGTACATTAATGTTGACTAATGATTTTCTAAACACGAAAAGAAGTTATAGAATAGCAATATATTTTCATTTTCTGCAGAGGTTGTGAAAGACCGTTTGTCCACTGATACTTCTCCTTTCAGAGTGTTGAAGAAGCTGAGTGCCGAAGAGCTTATGAGACTGCTACAGAGATTTATATGTCCAGCTTTGACCGATCAAAGCCTCCTGATGAGGTTAGTGGTGCTCATATATAATCATCTGAATATCCTGGCCATTTTCTAACTTTAGATCTTTTAGGGTTCTCTAAGGGAAGCACATGAGGAAGCTAGTCAGAATGCGCTTGCAGCATTTAATGGTAATGCTGTGGGTATTGGTTCTGTGAGGAAGAAGTATGAGGGGCTTGTCCACAAGTTTCTTAAGAAGGCCTTTGAGGTAATCAGTTCTGAAATGATCTATTTTAAACCTATCCGATCATTTATGTATTTTGAGCCTTGTGAAGGATGTGCGTTTTCTCAAGAAGTATTATGTCACCGAAAAAATTATCTGCTGACACTTTCAGAGCTCCGGTTTTTTATATCACTAACACCATACCTGGGAATATTTCATGATTTTTTTTCTCAATATGGAATTGATTTATATACTGAGTAGTTAATGTTCTATGCATGTGCCAAGAGAGGCATAAACACTTCTTGGTTTGTTCTTATCAAATGTGCAGGATTACAAGAAGAGTGTATTTGTGGAAGCTGATTTGCAATGTTCAAATGTTATTCAAAGCATGGAGAGGAGGCTGAGAGCAGCTTGTCATGCCTCTGATGCTAATGTTGATAATGTGGTGAAGGTAAGCATTGATGCAAAGACCAGCATCTCCATGAAATGGTTGGCATTAGTCCTTTTTTGCAGGATGGAGAGTGCCTGCAGATCTTTAGGTTTTTCTTTTGATATTTCCAGGTCCTCGATGCACTTATATCAGAATATGAAGCATCGTGCCATGGCCCAAAGAAATGGCAGAAGTTAGCCTTTTTTCTGCAGCAAAGGTATTAATCAGCCTGCTTGTCTTTCTCTACACTACCCTTTCCAACTTTTGACCGTAACGCTTAGTCTAAGAATATTTTGATGTTTGTTTCTCAGTCTGGAAGTTCCAATACATGATCTTGCAAAGAGGCTCACCGATCAAATAGGATCCGAGAAAACTTCCCTCATGTTGAAATGTCGCTCACTTGAGGATAAGATGGCATTGGTTAACAAACAGCTTGAAGCAAGTGAGAAAAACAAGGCCGAGTATATGAAACGTTATGATGAAGCGATCAATGAGAAAAGGAAGCTTGCCGATGACTACATGAAGCGCATCTCGGATTTGCAGAGTAGCCGTAGTTCACTGGATGAGAGGTGCTCTAGCTTAGTGAAAGCATTGGATTCAACCAAGCAAGAGGCTACGGACTGGAAAAGAAAACATGACCACTTGTTCTCAAAGCATAAAGCTGATGAAGATCAAGCCAATTCTGAAATAGCCATTCTGAAGTCTAAAAGCAGTGCTGCTGAAGCAAGGTTGGCTGCAGCTCATGAGCAAACTAGCTCAGCGAAAGAAGAGGCAGCTGAGTGGAAAAGGAAGTATGACATTGCTGTGAGAGAAACGAAAGCAGCTCTAGAGAAGGCAGCAATGGTTCAAGAACGTGCCACCAGAGAGACGCAGATTAGGGAAGATGCTATTAGGGAAGAATTTTCGAGCCGTTTGGCAGCAAAGGTATACCTTACTCACCTGTTAGCTCCACCTGTGCAAATATCTGCACTAAGTGCATTAATACATTGTGGGCTCTATATTGAATTTGCAGGATGAAGAGTTGAAGGAGAAAATTGGGAAGATGGAGCACTCAGAGCAGTGTTTAATAACTTTGAATTCGGAGTTGAAGGTATGTCTTCGTCTTGGCCACATCCTGAAGAGGAACACTGCCCTTAGACATAGCAAGTATGATCTAGCTTTGTTTCTGTTACAAACATGCTTGTACTTAATAATGTGTTCTGTTCAGGCTGCTGAATCCAAATTGAAGAGTTATGATACTGAAATATCATCTCTTAGATTTGAAATGAAAGAGTTGGTTGAGAAGCTGGGGACCGCAAATTCAAGGGCCCAATCATATGAGCGCGAAGCTAGGATATTAGAGCAAGAGAAGATCAACCTTGAGCAGAAATACCGCTCTGAATTTGAGAGGTTTGCAGAAATTCAGGAGAGGTGTGGTCTCGCTGAAAAGGAAGCTAAGAGGGCAACAGAACTGGCTGACCGAGCACGGGCCGAGGCAGCATCTTCTCAAAAGGAGAAGAGTGCGTTTGAGAAACTGGCAATAGAAAGGTTAGCCCAATGTGAGAGAGCTCAAAGGCAAATAGACAGTTTGGAGAGACAGAAGACTGATTTGGCTGACGAGGTTGTCAGAATACGGCAATCAGAGATGGCTGCTGTTTCAAAAGTTACTTTACTGGAAGCGAGAGTTGAAGAAAGGGAGAAGGAAATAGAATCTCTGTTAAAATCAGACAATGAGGAAAGGGCAGTCACAGTCGAAGGCCTCCAGGATCTCCTTGATTATGAACGTAAAGCACATCAAGAAGCAAACAGAAGGGTTGAAGACTTATCTCGTCAGCTGGAAGGTGCGAGGACAAAAGTTGATATCCTTCAGCGGGAGTTGACATCAGTTCGTCTTAATGAAAGTGCTCTGGACAACAAGCTGAAGGCTGTTTCCCATAGTAAACGTCTAAGAGCCGATGACGATGAAATGGGTGTAGGGTCTGGCAATAAGAGGACCCGTAGCACTACAAGCCCGCTGAAGTACGCAGTACCAGAAGATGGTGGTTCGGTGTTCAAAGGTGACAGCAATTACAGTCAACAAACTGATCAAGAAGATTACACCAAGTTCACAGTGCAGAAGCTGAAGCAGGAACTGACAAAACATAATTTCGGGGAACAGGTCCTTCAGTTGAGGAATCCCAGCAAGAAAGAGCTCGTCGCCCTATATGAAAAATGCATTCTCCAGAAATCATAATTCATGAAGTGACTTGTATAGAGGCGGTTTGTATCGACAGGTAGGACTTTAGATGTCGATCTGTTCCTTGTGCAAATACCAAAGTTCCAGATGGGTTTTGATGCTGCTGCCTAAGAATCTTGGTAAGAAGAACACCGGATTATTTACCGATTGAAAATGAGTTGCGTGCTTTGTGAGTATTTTGAGTATTAGGTGCAGGGTTCTTGGGTGTGCTTGTTTGTAATCCTGGCTAATTACTAGCTTCTCTTTCTCACTACTCGTGCAGTTTGGACTAAATTGTTATCTCTTACTTGCTTTCTGGAATTTATTTTGTGGTCATTTTCCTTTTGATTTGATGCATCGATGCAGTTGTTGAACTTAGAAATCTTCGATGGTCTTCTCCGATGTTTTTCGATGTTGGACATGAATTTGTTTTCGTCATGAGTCAAATTGGTGGTTCGATGTCTCTAAAATTGCCTAAATATGGTGTAATTGAACTCCTATGAGGAAAATGTTAACCACTGTATACCTATTACACTTGAGCTTTGGATATGATGAGGGTATATTCTGAAGAACAACATGAAACCACTGTGTTGCACTTGAGCTTTCGTGTGTTTCATATTCCAGAAGATGGGAACAGTATCAATCCCTTTCTTGTGCGACTTCCATCGCCAGTAGTTGTTGTTGCTTCCCTGGCTACATATAATACCTAACCAAACTTAGAAGTAAACACTTTCTTTCTAATCCACATTCGATTTTGACAGAATTGTGAACAGTAATAAACTTTTAATTTGAATGCTTTATTGTTAATTGATTCAAGTATTTGGTAGTGAGCAATGTATATTTTTCTTTCTTCAAGAACCCACAGCCAACGAATGAGAAATTCCATTTGTGCCAATCAGAAATTGAAGCAAACAAACAGTGACGAGCAACTCAGAAACACATAAGAAAAACATAAATGAACCGTACTTGATTATATGACCGAATTACAAAAAAAGGATGTCTTATATACATGTATATTCAAGTAATAATGTCTTGTAGAAGAACATATTTATTTGGAAAAGGCAACAACCTTGTGAAGTTACATCCTACCAGCTATAATAAGCATGTACACACTTATCTAAAATGTAAATTTATTTTCAGTCACTTGTAAAAAATGAGTACTACAATTAATTTTCTTCCATGGTTTCCCCCTACCTAAAACGTACCAGTCAAAAGGAGTAATTAAAGGAGTGTAGCTAGTATCCTTATTACGAAAACCCTCAGTCCCATAACTTCTTTGGGTTGACCATGACACCGCCTGATATAACTCGATATTGAACAACCACCGACTCGACTAATCCATGTTCGAAACCTGTAGGAATAATTACTTGACTGTCACATCTCAACCACAAGAAACAACCAACCAAAGGGGAACTAGTCTTTATCATTTGATGTTCAATCTCCCATCATGTCTCTCCTTAGTTCCTCTGAAGCTTCCCTTTGCTTGTATCAGCAGCTAACCGGATAAACGACGACGTATCACCCCGAACAACCAAGTCCGGGATCATTAACTGGGGTGGGCTTCCCCTATCAATGTCTCCACCATGATCATAACCAACAAAGTTAGGGTTTTCATAATACGGAACGAGATTGTTCTTAGCTAAAGGGTTTTCCTTATTAGGGTTTGTACCACATTGCCTAGGTTGTGTTTGGTAGAACACCTTGGAGACCACGAGCTCGCCATCTTTCTCCTCTTCGTTGTGTCCGAGGTGGTATTGGTGCATGACCCAGTTCGTCTTTTCGGGTTTTCTTTGTCTTCCATAGTTGGTGTAGAGGACCAAGATCTTCTTGAAGCCTTTAATGGTGCCACGTAGGATGACCGGCCTTGTCTTGCCTGTTTTGTGCCATCTTGTCTCGCTTCCGTCCTCGTCGGTGTGCACCTTCCTCCTCTTCCTTGTGCCTGTTGTGTATGCCTTTGAAGGTCGGTGGAAGAAGTGGCGGATTTGGCCGTCGTTGCTTACTCCTGGTCCATTATAATGAGACATGGAGTTAAGAGTCATTTTTATATATTATTGGTAATTTACATGTGATAATAAGATAGTGGAATTCAATTCTTATATAAAAACTAGTCAACTCTAAAATATAACTAGAGAGTGTAAATTTGAAATGCATACAGCAAAAACAGACAAAACCAAACTCAATTGAAATAACATTTCTTAAGATTTAGATTTCACATAAAAAAATCTATTATGATATTAGATTGAGTTAAGCTCGTAGTACATTATTATTTGCACAAATCACAATCATTTGTATTTGTATGATGACAAATTGGTAAAATTAAAATTTGCCTAAATTTGATATTATTTAAAAAATGTTTTATTAGCTTTTAGCCTAGCCATGGCCATCATTACTTGGTCTACAGCTTGGACACAGATAGCTTTTTATTCCCTAAGGTTAAGTAGCTATTTCTTGCAAGAGCTACCATTGTAGGAATTGGAATTAGTCAGTAATTGAGATCATTAAATAATATGGAAGGTGATGAGAAGGTACTAGAGTACAAGACTCATGGAAGCTATATAATTGAAATCTTGAGAATCAAATTTCAAATCATAATAATTAAGTTGCTATATTTTGATAGCTGTGGATCAAAAAAGATTTCACTTCCACAATATATAAATAGATTTTAATTTTCTAGTTGTACACAGAGCTCCATTTCAAATCCAGAAGACAGCTGAAATTTAGCTTTTATGGTGTAAACATTACAATTAAGGAGAAAAAAACTTATGCATCATTACATTTAATTCAGCAGATCATACGATGTTGATGAAAAATGTTTCCATACTCTTATGATGAATTTTTTTCCATACGCAGTGATCTAGCTCAAGTAACAAAATGATTGGAAAAATTAGAATTACAGTTTAGGACAGTCGTTGAAACATTAGATTATTAATAAAAGCATATAAAAGTGAAAGAATTAATTAATTTACCGGGAAGCTTCTCGGGATGGGTATAGCAAATCCCATTTTCACCCTCAATCGTTGGGATGAATTCATCAATTAAAGGGTGAAGCTTACACATATCGGATAAAACTTTGGCCTCCAAATGTTCAAGTATTTCCTGATCCGTTGGATCAAATTTCACCCCAGCTGGTAGCCCAGGTAAGTCGTTGATCCCACCACCGGAAGGAATTCCCTAATATTTTCCAAACAAAAATAAAATTAACCGTCTGGCTCGTACTTTAGCATTATAAGACGTTGTCAAAATCTATGTGGTCCAGAGTTTAATTTCTGATGAAGTCAATGATACAAAATTTAGTTTAAAAAAAAAACAGTCTAAAATAAATAAGATCAAACAGAGAAATCAGGCAAAGCTTATATAAAAAAATCACAATTAGGTAAATATGTGTTTTGATTACCTGAGATTGCACTTGTATCTTATGACCACATGAGGGGCACGTAATGATCCGAACATCCTCGGTTTTTGTGCCGGCAACCGGACCCTCCTTCGGGCTGCTCGCAACCACTTGGATGGCCCTCTCGTCCACCGCAGACGAGTTGCTACTACACCATGTCATTTCTCGATCTTGCTATATAATTTTGGTAGCTTATTAGAGTCAAAATAATTTTGGTATTTAAACTCAGAAGCTGCAGCTAATCAGTACTTGGACCTCTTAGCTTCTTCCCATTCAAGATTAACCAGAGAGAAGCAAAAAGAAGGAAACAAAGAGGAAATAAAGAAAGAGGATGCGTTGATATTTATACAATAAATAAAGCAATAACTTGTCACTTTCAAAAGCAAATTCGTTATTTTTTAATTTAATTTTCTCATTTTCTATGTTGTACATGCTTTTCCACAAAAAATGAGAGGGGATTTTAGTTTTACGATACCTTTGTGGGCAGTTCCTGATTTATAAGTTCCAATGGTTCTTGGGTAGCAGCTGATTATTCTTCCACAGCACAGAAAGAGAGAAAGGTGGAGAAGGAATATAAGAGCAAAAATAAATTATTTAATTAAGGAGGAGAATAGATGGGGGGATGGGAAGTGAGAAAGAAAGAAAGAATTGAAGTATCTAGAAATGAAATTTAATATAAGAGGTTGCTTGGACGTCAAGTTTGGTTATGTTAATGTATATACGGTTGCACCGGGGGAATAAATGTGGTCTTTTCTTGCTCAACTTGCTTTGTGATGACCTAATTTTGGAAAGCTAACTATAAGTAACTAACTTAACATGCCATGTGAGGATCCAAAATTGTATGTTTATTTGGTGGAATTATTTGTATCCCGACATCAACTAAACCAACTAATCTATGTTTGAGTAAGGTAAAATCTTTGAATGGTAGTACTAAAATTGATGAGCTCTTAGTGACTTGAGATATATTGGTTAAATTAGAACAAATTGATTTTTGTTGGTAACCTGAACTATATGTTAACATAAAATATAGACTTCTCGAATTTAGTATATGGAGGGGGTGCATGTGTAGAGTGGGGTTGGGGCAACCTGATTCTCCAGTCGGACGTTTCACCTGTTTAGAGAGACAGATATTTTGTGGTTGTAGCTATAGTGTCAACCTAGAGTGATCTTAAAGCCATGTGAAAACCAGCTACAGATGAAAGTAACAGTGGGTTGTATATTTATGTTGGTGTATATTCGTGGTTGCTACTTACTTTTAGGGTAGAGACTTGGCTTGTTGCTAATCCGTTTCTTCATGTGGACGTCTCATGTCAAGCAAGGAATGATCTCTCTCTCTCTCTCTCTCTCTCTCTCTCTCTCTCTCTCTCTCTCTATGTAGTCCGATGTGGACCTGTACATATGTAAATAATGGAGTTGTATTTTGCTCTCTTCTGCATTTATCTTTTCCAGGAGAAAATGAGTTCTAATTAATTTATTTGGAGGCACGACTAGCAAGCTACCAGCCCTTTGGAAATATTAGACTCGCTCATTATGTTCTTTGTTAGAAAGCCGCGGTACTAATCCCATTTTGTACTTGCCGATTCTCTTAATCACATTTTTATATTCGTAGAATGTAGATATAATATTTATAAGAAAATTTAAATAACCTCATTCATAGTTATTTATATAGAAGATCTAACGTATATTTTTCAGCACTATGGCGATAAATTTATTCGAACTGTGTGCATTACTTATCAAGTCGAGGTGCTTTAAATTTTCTGTCTTCGTCGGTCGTCTATGTATTTTCGCTTTCATGAATGCAAGAATTTCGTACCCCTTTAGAAAAACAGAAATTTCGGGAATCTTTAATATTCATCACAATGTTACTCAAAACAGCTTATAAATCCTAAACTTGTACTTTTTGGCTTGATAATTTATGTTTATCATCTAACCTTATTCTTCCGATTCAAAATTGTGAGTTTCACTTCTCCTTCCCTCTTTTCCTATTTTTATTTTTTACAATTTAATTCAGTATTTTCCATTATATATTTACATGTAGCAATATAAATGTAATGAAGATAAACTATTGCCAATATAGACACCAAAAACTCTTAAGTTAAAGGAGATATCGAGGTATTGATTATGAATATTACTTACTAAAGATAATTTTACAACAATAATTATATATCTCATGATTCAAACCATAGATCTTTGTCAAATATTTCAAAACATTGTATATCATTAAGTCAAGTGACTTTGACATACCTACCTTATTTTTAACTTTCAATTCCAAATTTTTTATGATCTGTATCAATCCCATTATATATGTTTCTAAGTCTAAGAAGTGAATCCAAAAGTAATATATGTAAGGAAAATGGGACTATTAATTTCAATATAAATATGATTTAGAATATCAAAGTTTTACAAATTTTTTATATCTTGGCTCATGAACTTTGCAAAAATTTATTTTACGTTTACTATACGTTGTGGATAGCTCACCCCGCAATCACGCACGGAAACGGAAAATCCTCATCATTAATGAGGAGACGACTTATAACCTCTCATGGATCTCTGTCTTAGCTTTTTTTCTTCTTTTTAATTTGATCTCTTTCTTGTATCATTTTATTGAAATAAGTAATCTATTTCCTTTGTCTTTATTGATAAATACTTGGCACGAAGACACTCATAGCACAGTTGATTTAATTAAATATTTTTAATAAATATTTAACATTGTTTCATTGATAAAAATATAAATTCAAGAACCAACGAAACTTAAACAACTTTTTTAAATGTCAATACATTTTTCTTATGTTAAAAGGAGTCAGTGCAACCTATCAAGGTCACGCCACTAAATAGAAATAAGGACTATGGGCACCTAAGGTTTAAAAACTATTCTGCTAATTTGCCATATGTTCTGCTGCCACCTTAAATGTAATATCGAATTCATTTTACGTCCGCGAGATTTATTTTGGCGAACTCGATATTTAAAATTTCAATGCCATAGAATTTGATGGTTTAATTCGCACAATAATCTCATGCGAAGAAATAATCAATTGGGTTTCTATTCGTTTAAAAGTAGAAGACCCAACTGGGCTGGCTCGCTAACCAGAAACAAGAGTATGTTTCACGTTGAGGGGTCGTACGGAGGAATCGCCGAAGGACTTTTTCATGGACGAAGGCACTAAGATTTCTTTGCTCGTTTGTACTGTCATTCCTGTTTTACTCCAAAACTTTTATTTATCTGAACATTTACTGTGTCTATTACACGAGTTTGAATTAAATTGGATTACAAACCGCAGTTTACCTCTGTCATGTCTTTAATAGGTTTTTCATTCAAATATTCTTATAAGCCGCTTTGTTGGTCCAACCGTTCCGATGACACAAGCTTAAGGGTTGCTTCAGCAACAAGGACGTTCCTCCTCAAGGCTGTTAATTGCTATGCAAATAATTATTAACAAGAAGCCACCAATAATTTATATGATGGAAATTACCTGGTAGTTTGAGTCACAATTTTGTACAACGGGACAAACCTTTGTTCTTTTACACCAGAAAATACCCCAAAATAGATAAATAAGACATTAGTAATAAACTCAACCTCAAAATCTAAAAAACAATATTCACCACAAAATAAACTAAAAAAAACTCAAACCAATAACAATTACTAGATAAAAATACACATAGTCCAAAGAAATTTTATCCTCGTATCCAAAAGGCCACACACACTCCTCTTATATAGTAGAAAAGAGGCTCCCGAGTATATGAAAACTGAAGTTTGTTATTCAAATTACATTTTGTTTATATTAACGTGACTGACTAATCTTCATCAGTTAATAAACGAATATTGGTTGGTATTCACTCAAGTTTGTTGGCTTGCTTCATTAACCGACATATGTCATATGTGAAAGGATAAGCATATGTATGGGCATATTTTGGTCGACGGAGGGAGAGCTTGTCGAAGAAGCTACGCAACTTGAAGCTTACCGGGTAAGTTTTTTTCTTTAGGATAACAACTTTAACATGTAGGCTAGGGTTTGGGAGAATGTTGACTTTGTCAACTCTGATTTCGACTGATGACTTGTTCCTGAAGTTTAAATCAAAAACAAAATTAATTGTACATCTTAACTGGATATGGGATTGAATTTTTAGTTGGTATTGTCTATTTTCTATTAGAACGTCTATTAAAAGTTAGAAATCTATACCAAATATTTTGAATAAATAAATATTTTGAATTCAAACAATATAATCGCTTTAAAATGTAGTATGGGTGAAATCTGTAACATGTTGGACATTTTAAAATGTACTATGGGTGATATATATCCAGCATGTTGCTACTGTAAAATGGGGTTTCATTGGAAGTGTTTTTTTGGGTAGGTAAATGGAGGTGGGTTTAGATCATGGAATCTGCTCACCTTGTTAGATAGCTAGAGACACTTATCAATGGCTTACGTTTTCAGATCTTTCTCTTTTTTATGTCATGAAATCCGGGTATCTAATTTTGTGTCTGAGTCAAACATACATAATGATATTTTTTAAATTTGTAAATTTTAATGTCAAAACGTCATCCAAGAAATATTAATGTCAAGATAATGTCATTTTTTATATTAAGATACTCTTTTTTGTCTACAATTTCCCACTAAATATTATCGCTATATGTTTTTGACTATGACACGTCTCTAACTTCGTACGAGAAAATTTTAACTTATTGTTAATATTACTATTAAAAAACCCTAGCTCATAAAAAACAAGGTTTGAAGCTGCAAAGTCATCCAAAATGCCTTACTTAGATAACAAGACTAAGAATCTTCTCCAGATTATGGTATTCGGTGCCTTATTTAGTATGGGCAACATCGCTAGTTAACTTTCTCATGAATATTATAAAAATTTTGACCTAGTATATTACGTATCTTGCAAATATATTAAGGATTATTTCTCATAAATGCACATTATTGTTTTGGATGAGGCAGATAGATGTATAAGTCGGTCACCACTCACCAGGAGACGATAAGGTACATATGACACCGTTGTGAAGCTAGATAATATTTTAGTTATTTAATAAATAGACTGATTGGATTATAGAATTCTCACTGTTAAAAAAATTAAGCAATTTACCAATTTTGACGAAATGTTGATCTTTGAAAACAAATTTAAAATATTTAGTTCAGATAAAATAATTTTCACCGATTGATTTATATAATTTATGATTGTGAGGTCAATTACAATTCTATCCCAGAAAACAAACGAATTTATGTCTAGTGTCTTTAGACAACATAGATTTTAGATCATACCAATAAATACTTAGAATATTCACAATACAAATTATTTTAAGTTAACTAAGAGATTTAATATCAAATCATTCAAAAGAATCTTAAATACTATTATAATAATTATTATCATCATTCAAAATTCTATCTAATTCATACATATATATTAAAATTGATTTTTTAAAGATAAATTTAAACCAAAATTACATTGTTATGGCCTAAACTCTGAACGTCCCCAAAATTGATAAGTTTTTGTGCTACTTACCTAAATACCCTTTGACGTATATTAATGAATTTATACATCGTTGTCATATAAAAACATAGATAATATCGCGTTAACTTAACTTCAAAGTTATACTGCAAAAGATTAATACCAATAATGTGGCAACTAAGAAGCAGAAATTTGGCTATTTGTTTCAACAAAAGTTACCAAATTAGGTTGCATATTTATAACGACGCGAAAGAGATATTCAGTCATTAAATGGTTGTGGATTTATTTATTTAACCATAAATAAAATAAAAAGAGAAGAGAGTCCCATAGTCGCGAGAATTCAAATTTTCACTCTCCTAGCAAAAGAAAGAACAAATATCGTGGCACGTTATGAACGATTCTCGGTACACTCAAGAGTACAACCGGCCGGTAGGAAGGTATGATTGTATCGAAAATTTTTGGTTGAGTCAAAGAGACCTAAGACTGTTCGTATTTAATTTTTTTAGTAAAATTTTCTAAATGGTGGAGGTGAGAATTTTCGATACAATCATAGACCTAAGACTGTCCGTATTTAATCTTTTTAGTAAAATTTTCTAAATGGCGGAGGTGAGAACTGAACCTCTGGGTGATGGTAGAGAAAGAGAAAAATTTACCATTTTACTACACTAACTTATTAATTATTTATTCTGATTAAATATAATTAATATGTAAACTACAAATATTAAAGCATAATTTAATTTATTGGACAAATATTAAGAAGAAGCATTTAATTTAATCTTAGAAAATTATTTCATTTCATTCGTGTTGGCATTTTAGATATTTTATTTATTTTTATAATTTTTTTATAATTGTTTTATAAAAATATTTCAGAAAATTTTTAAAAAAATTAGTTGTACAATTTATGTTGTTTGAATTATGTAATTTGAGATAAATTATGTATTTTGATGTTATTTATGTAACTGAAAAAACTTATGTACATATGTATTTAAGTAATTTTGGTTTGAATAATATAATTTTGGTTTGAATAGTGACTTAATATAAACTTTTAATTCTAAACCCTTAACCCTAATCCTAACTTTAACTCTAACCATAAACTTATATATCTTAAACCTTAAATTCTATGTGTATATATATGGTGAAACAATGTCAACAAATTTGGAACGAACTTTGATGTTATTAGTTTTCTATGTGTATTAATATAGTGAAACTATGTCAATTTTTTTGGTTCGACCACTGATTCAACCGATAATATCAGTAGAACTGAATTCCAAACAAAAACCGACATGACCTATAGAACGGTATTAAAAACTATGGTTTTATATACTACGTTTGAGAGATGTGTCAAAATGATTATAATATGTGAATAATAATTATTTTAGTATTTTGGGTTGAGTATAAACAAACTTGACATTGTTTCGAAATTTTCAACAACAAAAAAAAAACGCAAGTCGCCAGAGTTAACAATTTTGTCTGGTTAACATAAAACACGATCACATCTACATAAAACGATGTCGTTTTCGGTCAAGAAAAGTCAGGCTGCCACTAGTCCTGCTAAACTACATGGACCATTTTGATGAATTTCAAATCATTAATTCTGCATCCGGCCCAAATAGCATGAAAGACTGAAATTGGGCTCGGCCAGCTTAGAAAATGGGCCTGGATTATCTATTCAGGCCCACGTTGAGGAGGCAATGAATTACCGTGAATAATTGCACAGGACCCACTCCATCCAACAGCCACACAATGACGATGGATGGGCTTCACATGTTTTGGTCCCTCAAGAAAATGATAATGGTCCCTTACCTACTATGTCACATGATGCATTAAATTCCAAGGGTCGATAAAAGATTATTCTAATTTGACTTCGAACTTTGGATGTGTTCAATTTGTTAGGACCAATTTTATTGTTAATATCTTTTTTTTTTAACTTGAATTTAAATTAACCCGTACAGATTTTTGGAGTTTGATTCATAAATTAAATTGGAAGGGCCCATGAAGGACCACCCCACCCAATCGGTGTTTGCCCAACCGAAGGCATAGAACCTGTAATAACCATAAATTCAAGCAGACAAGGAGTGGTAACATCAAAACAGAAAAAAATCACGAGATGTGTGTGTGTGTGTGTGTGTGTGTGTGTGTGTGTGTGTGTGTGTGTGTGTG
>SOPF01026093.1:36244-56308 GCA_012979155.1 Hypericum perforatum
GTGTGTGTGTGTGTGTGTGTGTGTGTGTGTGTGTGTGTGTGTGTGTGGGGTCTGCCTCTTCCCAAGATTCCCTCGTTTAATTTCCACAACAAAACATAACTTACCCATTGCCGATTACTTATGTGACTGGACTCAAATTGAATTTCGATTAATCAATCTATAATTTTGAATGAAAGGTAGAATTTTCGTGCAAGAGTGAAATTGCTACAATATATTATGCATCATTTTTTAGAGGGATATTTGCATCATTCTCTAGAAGGCAAAAAAAAAAAGATCATACAAGTGAAAATTAATCCAAATAATAATAATAATTAAATTTTGTTATGATGACATTGTATTCAGGTCATCACAAATAAAAACCAATCATTAAAAAGAGTCGTCACTTAAAACAAAAGTCTATGCTCGACTATTTTCGATAATAAGCTTTGGGACATATCACAATCAGTGAAACAGTTAAAAACATCACTCTCAACAAAACGATTGCAACTACATTTTCGTGGATAGACTTGGCAGATATTTCTAATACTAAATACCGACACTATACAGTATACAATAATAGTAACTGGAAGGTGGCCTTCAATATTCTCTTCATTTCCCTAATTGGGTTCTGGTTGTTTCATGTCGAAAACCTTCCATTGTTCTAAAGCAAACACCAGATGTTCAAATCCTGGCCAGTTCGCCCAAGAACAAGAGACCATTTGCTGGAGCTTATTACATTGCTCCATGCATCAGACCAACAGCTAGGCCGGGACATCCTCAGGCTATACTTCCATGGTCGGAGACGTCCTCGTAGTAATATGGCGTTAACTTTCCGTCCTTCGTCGAGTCCTTGGGCTGAACCTCGGTCCGGATTTCTTGAAGCAATTTAACAACCCTTCTCATGGAGGGACGGTTAATCGGAAGCGGGTTGGTGCAGTGGCGGCCGATGTTGAGGACCTTGCATATCTCTTCCTTGAAGCAGGAATCAAGTTTTGGATCAAGGACATGGTCCGCCCCTTTCTGTTCTACAATGGTGGATACCCACTTGACTAGGTCCTTCTCGCCATATTCTGGATCGATTGGGAGTCTACCCGTGACCAACTCGAGAATAACCACACCAAAGCTGTAAATGTCGCTCTTCTCGTTGACCCGGAGTGTGTAGGCATACTCTTGAAGAAACATAAGCATATATATCAGCAAATACATCAAATATAAGATACATCATGGAATTCGAGTAATAAACCACAAAGTTACAGGAAAAGATACTGCAAAAATGTCATTAAATGCTGAAGATTATGAAGTGAATTAAGACGTTAGGAATTGGTACTAACCCGGAGCAATGTACCCACAAGACCCTGCAATAACCGACATGGATTTAGGCTTTCCGCTTAAATCGACAACCTTAGCAACACCGAAGTCGGCCACCCGAGCACCAAAGTCAGCATCTAGGAGAATGTTGTTGGACTTAACATCTCTGTGGACGATTGGAGGAACACAATCGTGATGCAGATAAGAAAGCCCCTCGGCCGCATCTAGGATGATCTTAAACCGAATCGGCCAATCCAACAACCCCGCTTTGCTGCTATGCAACAAGTCGCCCAAGCTGCCATTAGGCATGTACTCGTACACTAAGAGCTTGGAATCCCGATTGGTGCAACAACACCAGAGCTTAACGATGTTCTTGTGTCTGATTTTCCCCAACGTCGCAACCTCGGCGCTAAACCCGTCGTCGTTATCATCAACTTGGCCTTGACCCTGAGCTTTCTCAACATCGACACTATCACCGATCTCTTTCTTCTCTCCGCCCCAAAGCTTCTTCACTGCGACAGCCTCGCCATTGGTAAGCACAACCTTGTACACCTTCCCGGAAGCCCCGCTCCCGATCACATTATCCTCATCGAGACAGTCCAAGATCTCATCCTCACTAAAACCCAACTTATGGAACGACATCAGCATCCATTTGGGCTTGTCGATGGCACCTCCCCCCTTCTTGAAACTCTTATATCTCGCATAGAACCAAACCAGACCGGCCACGAGAACCAAACCGGCAAGCACGAAAATTGTCCTCAACAACCACTCATAAGCCTTCCCCTTCCTTCCCTCCTTCCTATCACACAGACCCTCTATATCCCCACACAAACCCGGGTTCCCCAAGAAGCTAGACTTGTATGCTCCCTTAGCGAACAAAGGCGGGATGGGACCCGAAAGCTTATTGTTCGACAAGTTGAGCTGGTTCAGCTTCAGATCCTCCAAGCTCTCAGGGATCTTCCCCAAGAGCATGTTATTCGACAAATCCAGATAATTAAGCACAGACATGTGGCCAATACCATCTGGGATCTCCCCGGTGAGCATGTTATTTGCGAGGTTAAGCTCGTTCATCTTCTTCCAGTTGCTAATCCCGCTAGGCAACTCGCCGGAGATCAAGTTTCCGTGCAGATCCAACCTCCCGAGCTGCCTAAGATTCACAATGCTCGTCGGAAACAACCCAGAGAACTCGTTCTTGCAGCCAGAGAACTCGAACAGATTCTCCAACGAACCGATCTCCTCCGGGATAGACCCGTTAAACAGGTTGTTATCCAATATAAGCATGGACAAGTTCCAAGCACCCGAAATAGTCTTCGATATTGGTCCGGTTAACGAGTTGTTGACCAAATCGATGAGGTAAACATGGGGCAGTCCCCAGAACCCGGAGGGCATCTCGCCGGACAGCTGGTTGAACCCGAGCCGGACACGTGTCAGGCTCCGGCAACTCCCCAAACCCTCCGGTACCGGCCCGGAGAGCTCATTGGCCAGCGCAAGCAGCTCCTCGAGCTCCCCCTTGTCGCATATCCCTTCCGGTATCCCTCCTGTGAGCCGGTTGTTGCTGACATCAAGCCACCTCATCGGCGACCTCCTCCCGAGGTCCGGCGGCAGCTCGCCGGAGAAGAAATTCCCGAACAGCCGGAGCTCGTACAGATTCGGCGACTCCGCGATGACCGCCGGGATTCCCCCGTCAAGCCGGTTCTCGTAGAGGTTGAGGCTCTCGAGCTGCAACTCGGCCAGCTCGACCGGAATCGAACCAGTCAGCTCGTTCATCGACGCATCGAGCAGCCTCAACCGGGTCAGGTTCGACCAGCCGGTAACCGGAAGCTCGCCGCTCAGCGAGTTATTATAAAGCTCAATTTGAACCACACCAACCAACCCGGTCAGGGAACCGGGTATCCTCCCGGTCAGCCGGTTGATAGCTAAATCCAAATCGATAAGCTTCGTAAGTCGGCCCAGTGAGTCGGGTATCTCTCCGATAAGATTACACTCGGTCAGCCAAAGAACCTCGAGATTGGTCAGGTTCCCGAGTTCGACCGGGATCCGACCCGGAGAAAACGGGTTATAAGACAAGTTCAACTGTTTCAAGCTGGATATGTTCCCTAACGAAGGAGGAATGGGCCCACCTAGGAGATTATAAACGAGAGACAACACCTCGAGATTTTGGAACCTCCCGAAGTTCTCGGGAATATCTCCCGAGAAGTTGTTCCCGGTCAGGTCGAGGTACTTGAGGTTTTCGAGGTCGGCGAGGGAGGAGGGGAGCTGGCCCGTGAGGAGGTTCTGGGAGAGGTCGAGGTGAACGAGGGAGCGACACGTGGCGATTTCTAGGGGGAGGGTGGAGTTGATGGAGTTGTTGGAGAGGGAGAGGGAGGTGAGGTTGGGGAGGAGGCAGAGAGAGGAGGATGGAAATGGACCCTCGAGGGAAAGGGAGGCGAGGTCGAGGCCGGTGACGGAGTGGGTGGTTGGGTCGCAGGTGACGCCAAGCCAGGTGCAGGGGGTCGGGTCCCGGTCGGACCAGGTTGAGAGGGAGCCGGTTGGGTCGGAGAGGAGGGTTGTGAGTTGGTGGAGGTGGAGGCCTTCTTGGGTTAGGGCTGAGGTTTGGACGACGACAAGGGAGAAGAAGAAGAAGAGGAGAGAAAATGGTGCCATTTTTCTTAGGGAAGTGTTTGGTTTGGAGAGAGAGAGAGAGAGAGAGAGAGAGAGAGAGAGAAGTGTTTTTAAGGTGGTGTGTGCTTTGGACAGGTCTCGAGGGTGGTGTGACTTCTGAGAGTGAGAGTAGTGAGAGAGAGAGAGTTCACTCCACTCTCTTTGTTTTGGTCGAGCTGGGTGGTGAGAAGCTGTAACGGGTTATAACTTATATTAAATAATACAGAAAATGTAGATACGAGTGTAGCATGGGTTAAAAAAATGATAGACACTCGAATAGCAAAGTGGAATACTTTCGAGATAAATAAAATGTTAAACAACTACAATGCTAGTTCGTAAACCGTTCAACATTTCACTGTTTTGTTTATACAACATGAGTGTGTTTTTTTACTTTGCTTCTTTTTTGTTGGGAAGCATGCTTTCTTGATTTTGATTGCTATTGTTATGATATATACTTGAGATAATTGTCTTTTTCTGTTCCAAGGTAAGGAAATAAGGGAAAAACAAGAGTGGAGTTGAGGTATCATTTAGCAACTGTTTGTGTAGCCTTTCCGGGATACATAGCGTTGGAGTGGGTTTTTGTTGAGTTTTCGAATTCCGAATTTTGTTTGCTCTAGGAATTTGGAGCATTAGGGCTAACCTTTTTGAGAGATTTTTATGGTTTGAATTCATTACATATTGTTAATTTGTATGTCCGAATACGAGCAATTTTAATTTTAGGAAAAGAAACATAATTCAAACTCTTTATTTTCCTAAAAATGCTAAAAGTGCTTTTATTGGTTCTCTTTAGGTCGCTGCACTGAGATAATGATGCAGGAAAGGAAACAGATGGGGTTTTAACTCAATCTAGAAAGAGGGAAACGAATTTGGTCGATCTGATCATCTGGCTGCAATTTTTACAGAATTCGAGGCTGTTATTCTCCACTGGGTTGGACGGTCAGGTAAAGAGCATGCATGTATTTGATATTTTTTCTCTCTCTCTCTCTCTCTCTCTCTCTCTCTCTCTCTCTCTCTCTCTCTCTCTCTCTCTCTCTCTCTCTCTCTCTCTCTCTCTCTATTCCACTCTACCAGAAGAGAAACAAACAAAAGGATGCATTTTTTTTGAGAGAAAGTGGCCCATAGCCTATATTAAAAGTCACGTTACAACGAAAGTAAAAAGGATACGAGCAAACCGAACCAGACTCGAAACAAGATCGATGCGAACAAGGTGGCACAAGATGGAGTCAAAGGGCGATCGAATAGACACAAGTGTCATCGATCGAGGCGGGATTCTACCGAAACTAAGTTCGGAATTAAATCTCACGACAGAGTCGAGAGGACAACTGAGCGTTAACTCAGCAGAATGCCAAGATCGATGTAAATCGACCGAGGCAAGGCTCTCCACCCGCAAGCAACGGACATGAATCGAGATCCGAACGGATCTCAAAACATAGCAACAGTGACTAAAGCAACAACAACAGAAAATAAACCGACGGAACACGAGACCACTAAACAAATGTGGCTCGGAGCAGCAAACAACACAACATAAACGAGAAAACATAATAATAAATACAGACAGCCGGGGAGGAGGTCGACGGTGACCAACCCCCCGGGTAGCACAAGCGAGCCTCCTAGACGAACTGAAGATGAGGCCAGTAGCTGGAAGACGAGCTTGGGAGGTCGGCTACGGGCTGACTCGGTCGACGGAGGTAAGAGCAATAGTCGGGGCTGTGGTCGGGGTAGAGTTCGGCTCGGTGGTTGGCGGCTGAGGTTGGAACGGTGGTCTGCGGCTGAGGTTGGGTAGTGGTCGAACCGGAGGTTAGAGCTTAGGTCTGAGCTGTGGTCAAAGCGGAGGTCGGAGCGGTGGTCGGGGCAGAGGTCGAACCGGAGGTAGGGACTGTGGTCTGAGCGGTGGTCGTAGCGGTGGCCGGAGCGGTGGTCGGATGGTAGAAGATGCCGGACGAAGCCGGAGAATGGCCGGACGAAGCCGAAGATAGACGGATAAAGTCGGAGATTAGCCGGATGAAGCCAGAGATTGCCTCTCTAAAAGAGGAGAGGAAAAAATAGAAGAAAATGAAACAAAAAAGAAAGAGGCGAGGGGAGGAGAACGGCGGAGGAGATTATTTACAAAGGGGGCACATATTTCAAGTTAGAGAAAAAAGGGGGGACAGGCGTGGGGAAAAAAGTGAAGTACAAAAGAATGCATTTGGGGCAGAAGGAAATTAAATGCAAAAGGCAGTAATGACCTTACTTATCAGTTCAGATTAAAGATCTAGCGATAAAGGGGAATTAACCAGAGGGGGGTTGGTTTAAAATTGATTTGCCAAAAGGGGTTCTCGGGAAATCAATTCCCTATCTGGGGTTGGCACGAAATCGCAGCTGTTAGTGCGATTTCGGGATGCCCAAAATTGCAAATTTCTGTGCGAGTTCAGCCCGAAGTCGCAATATTTTGGGCGATTTAGGACCCAAAGTCGCATATTTGTTTCCGAATTCGTACAAGGCTCGGTCATCGGCTCACAACCAAAATCGCACAGAATAATGCGATTTTGAGCACGGCTCTGTGCGGGGTCGGTTGCGATTTTGAGCATGGCTCGGCGCGGATCAAACCGACCCCGTACAAAGTTATGCGATTGCGGACAAAAGTGGTTCGTATTTCTAACCAAACCGAAATCGCATAATTTCAAGCAATTTTGTACAAAATCTAATTTTTTCCAACACCAATCTCGCATGTATCGCTGCGACTTTGTACAAATTAATTTTTTTATTAAAATTTTTTTCAAAAGCAATGTCGCATTTTTTCGACGATTTTGAACAAAATTTATTTTTTCAACTCAAACTCGCATGGAATATTGCGACTTTGTACAAAATAAATTTTTCTCCGAAATTAAATTTTTCCAAAATCCGCGTGAATAAATGGGAGTTTGTACAAAATTAAATTTTTTCCAAAATCCGCATGAATAACTGCGAGTTTGTACAAAATTAAATATTTCCCTTTTTACCAAACCGAAATTGCGTTTCTTCATGCAATTTCGGACTAAATTAAATTCCCCGGAACCAACCTCGCAAGCTTTCATGCGATTTTGTAAAAAATTAATTTTTTTCCAACCCAATCTTGCAATCTTTCATGCGATTTCGTACAAAATTAAATTTTTTTCAAAAGCGATGTCGCATGTTTATCGGCGATTTTGTACAAAAATTTATTTTTTCAACCCAAACTCACGTGGAATATTGCGACTTTGTACAAAATAAATTTTTCTCGAAATTAAATTTTTTCCAAAATCCGCGTGAATAACTGGGAGTTTGTACAAAATTAATTTTTTCCAAAATCCGCATGAATAACTGCGAGTTTGTACAAAATTAAATTTTTCCAAAATCCGCGTGAATAACTGCGTGTTTGTACAAAATTAAATGTTTTTCTACAATATTGCACATAATTATGCAAATTTGGACAAAATTAAAATATCTTCCGCCAAATGTTTTCCTTTTTCAACCAAACCGAAATCACAAACAATAAATAAAATTGGCATAAATTATCATGTTGTCTACTGTTAGATGGAAAAAATTTATAATTTATTTTCTCTAAATGGGCTCTATTACTTTGTAAGCTACGACAGATTAAAGAGTAGTCATTATATATCTCATATTTAACCAAACAACTTTTTTACCACTTTGATCTAAATAGGTCAATGCTGCCGTAAATAAACATGATTATCAACAATGAAATCATCTTTGCACTACAATAATTCATAGATCAGCATGCTTCTCATTCTCAAAGTCGTATCTACCCAAGTCCCAACAAGCATTATAAAATATATTATTTAAGAATCACTCAATATTTTATCAAATATTAAGAAAGCTACGAAAGTCCCGACAAGCAAAACAAGTTCTGAATTATGAAAAGGTCACTTACATCTTCGAATTCCAGCTCTTCCAGTAAACGTCGCATCTCAGACATTGTTAATATTGATCTCGTGATTTTTAGCTCCGGCCTCCACCTAGGATAATTTTTTTTTGTCAAGACGGTATTAAAAAGAGACCAAAAAACAGAAACTTGAAATACGTCATAAATTCTCACTTAATGGTCAAGAATGATGGGGCGGGTACTTGTTCATCATTCACATGAAAAATAGGGCATGTTGGTGGAAATCGTTGCCAAGCCCACATATAGAGCAAATGTGTAGCTCCTCCGATGTCCTTGCAATCAAGACAAAGTTTTTTGTACAAAAAAGCCAAACATGCCCCACCCCAACTATAATATTTCATGGAGCTCAAGTCTCTCAGGAATGGTAACGAGCAAACCTTGACATGAGCATCATCCTTCTCTGCAAATAGCTGCGAACCAATCAAAAGCAATATGTTTGCACGTACATATTGCTCTACTACCTCATTCGGCGTATTTGCTGTTAGAGTGCTAGCATCAAATTGCGAGGCTAACCAATTCAACTTAATCTTGTTTCCCCTGATACCACCTGCAATTGTTGGATCTTGATCAAGTAACTCAACACATAATTCTCCCCAATCACGTGGAACTTGTACACCAGTGATGGGACGTCCACAAGTCGGAAACTGTAGTAGTACTAGCACGTCTTGTAGCGTGATTGTCATTTCACCGTGCGATTTCGTATCAACCCCAGACAGGGAATTGATTTCCCGAGGACCCCCTTTTGGCAATTCATTTTTAATCTGATCCTCTTCTGGTTAAAACCCTGGCGATAAAACACAAATTTTGAACTGGGTTTGGAAGTTTCTGTAATATTATAGTTCTTCGGTGACCTTGAAGGGATATTAAATAGAATAGGGAAAAGTTTAACTTTGATACCTGTGGTTTGGCGAATTTTGCGTGATGATCCTGTGGTCCTAAAACGCCTCTCATGATCCTATGGTTGGCTAAAAATTTTGCGACGTAGCCTCGGGTGGCTTCCGAACCAAAAAATTACTCCGAACCTAATTTTAAATCCCTTTTAATCCCTAATTTTTTAAAAAATTCTAAAAACAACCCCTATCTCACCCGGAACCCCAGATTTTGGGTTATCGTCAATGGCGTAGCCGAGCGTGCCAAGGGATTCCCTGGGCCACCTCGATCTCCTTCTTCAGACCAAACCCGAACTCCTTGAGGTCCTGACAGTAGGTCTCGATCACCGACTCAAACTTTATAGTTAGGTTCTTGATCAAGGTCAGGATTGGGTTTCGGTTTATCAAGATTAGGTTGGGATTCGAATTCAGAGTCCGGGGGATCCGGATCATTGGCGAATATGGATTGGAAGAAGTTCATTTTGGGGTTCGGGTTGAGATAGGGGTGTTTTTAGAATTTTTTAAATAATTAGGGATTAAAAGGGATTTAGAAATTAGGTTCGGAGTAATATTTTTGGTTTGGAAGCCACCCGAGGCTACGTCGCAAATTTTTAGCCAACCACAGGATCATGAGAGGCGTTTTAGGATCACAGGATCATCACGCAAAATTTGCCAAACCACAGGTATCAAAATTAAACTTTTCCCAATAGAATATGATTAATAATAGACATGAATTTTTAGAGAATCCTATTGCTTAAATTTTATAAACTAAAAAATATATTGACTAAATTATTCATGTCTATGATTTAATAATTGAACTAGAATCTGAATAATATAAACTCATTTAACTATGAAAACTAACATTGAAACTACCAAATGCGACCACAATATTTTAGTTTTCAGCTGGTATTGGTTTTCATCTCGTTTTTGAGAGGTGGCCCGAAACCTTTGTTGTAAAGAACCCTATCGGTCATTATTACGGTATGTCATGTTACATTTGTCCATATACTAAGTTTTCAGTTTATTATCATATCACTGTTACAATATCGTGTCAATGGTCGATGTCAATTTTGTTTCAGCTCTGATTTTATGGAAATACAGTTAACTGTACTAAATTTGAATATAGTTTTGAATAAATTTAAAGTCTCTAAATTTAATTTTGAACTAACAAAATTTATTTTGAAAAATAAAAATTATATTAAATTAAAAACATATTACATGAGAGATTTGAAAGTAAATTACATAAAAATAAAACTATACATTTAATGAACCATTTATTTTTATACAGTTTCGACAATAAAAAGTATTTAATTCTTTCTCGTCTAGGGATAGATCTCTTCCTCGAGCAAGCAAGGCATGAAAAATAGTTATAGTGACTTAGTATATTTTGGTCTTAGCGCTTAATTCTTTGGTCTTCGTTAATTATTCCATTCTTTTATTTTTGTTTTTCTTCTGTAGATGCAAAACTTCTAGGACCTGTTGTACAACGACTTCGGATTTTTCGCGTTCAATTTGCAGTTATTCGAGCTCTATAGAGAATGCATTATCGCTTGTAGTGGCTTTCTTCTTTCCTTTTGGAATTCTCTTTTTCTTGACAGTTTCTTGACCAATTAGACGTGACATTATCGATCCTTTGTTCCTTGGAGTAGTAGGGTCGGTGGAAACTGAGTAATCTCCCTCCTCAATAGTTCTCGTTCTCTTCGTACTTCTACCGCTTTTTACATCCTGTGACTCTTTCGGAGAGAAGAAGGATTTAGGGTCCTTCATTCCAAGATTCCACTTAGGATGTTTGCATATTATTTTCGTAAAACTTGCCAATTAGTAATAAAAAAAATTGTATGTGTTAAGATATATTTTATGCACTTCAACCAATATATTAGACTCGACATGTCTGCTTCTCTTTCAGCGGGATGTATGGCTGTAGGCCTCAATCCCTCCTCTGCATGCCTGAGATAGGCGTTTATGACCAATTTTTATCTGCTCCACATTTCTTGGGCTAAGGTCGGCAGAATTTTCTATATGACTTTGGTCGTTCAAATTTTTGATACGAGCCCAAAGTCTTTGTCATTTCTGGTTGTAGCCGACGATTGCATCTTCATTATTCTGTATATAAGAAGACATTAAGATAATGACTTCTTTAATATTCTAAGATTGAGATGTTTCTCTATCACCTTTTTTCGAAGGAGACAAATGTGGTTGTGGGTTTTGAGGTTGGCTTTGGTGGATATTATGTGGGATATGGAAAAAAATTTGAAAAGTATCCTAGTGGATTTTTGTGGATAATTTCGTGAATAATTCGAGTAAATTGGATGAGGTTGACGATAATTAGGTAGGTGTTGAGGATAATTTGGTGGGTGTTGAGGGTAATTTGGTAGGTTTTGAGAATAATTTGGTCAATCTAGAGAATAATTTGGTTGATTTGAGGATAATTTGGTCAATTTTGATAATAATTTGGTTGGTTTTTAGGGCAATTTGGTCAGTTTGGAAAATAATTTGGTTAGTTTTTAGGGCAACTTGGTCGGTTTTGAAGACAATTTAGTCAGTTTGAGAATAATTTGATTAGTTTTGAAGATAATGTTGGTGGATCTTGGTTAGACTATGGAATTTGGCTAAGATTTTGGCTAACTATGGGATTAGAAGCTAAAAAATTGTGATTTGGACTGAACGATCTAAGATCGGTCCAAATGAACATCTTCACTAAATTCATTGGGGTTCATATCTTGGTTAGGTTTAGAACTAATAGAAAGATAAGAGAAAATTTTGTGAATTGGTGTAAAAAATTGATATTAGATTGGTTTCTATTTATAAACTTTTCAAACGATTCTAAACTCTACAAATTTTTTGAACCCTAAAAACTATACCAATTAGATACAAAGTTTTTTTTATAAAATTAGGAATAGCATTAAAAAAATTCGTTCAAACAAAATATGTAAAATTGAAAAAAAAATTTACAATTTTTTCTAATTTTTTATATTTTTTATTTTTTTGATATTTTTTTAAAATTACTATGCCAAACCCGTCGACGTAGCCCAATCGATACAGACCTTCAATATGGCGCGAGATGAATGGCCACTTGGTACGGGAAGAGCACACGCCTGCCCCGTAGTAGATGGTCTAATGGCTGTTTAGAAATCGTTAAACTGAGTTGGATTTTTATTCTTTTAGAACTAAACAGTGGAGACTTTTTAATTTTTTTATATAAAAAAGTAAATCAAGAACGTCTTTCACTCTTGTAAGGTCAAGTTCTATATATCTGGACCTAATGAACTTCCAAAAGAAAAGGTATTGGCTAACCTAGTTATAGGAAGGACCATTGTCTAACACAAGAGACATCTAGTAAATGGACCATTGTCTAACCAAATAGACGTGGGAATTGCACATATCGTTTACAACATATTGCACATGTACTATGATAAAATATTATTTAGCGTATATTTAAAAGGGATAAATGTGGAAAGATAAACAGTAGTAAGTGTAACTACTTGCTATTGTTGGCAAGTAACTTTTTGGGTAAACTTAATTTTACTTATCCAAAAAAAGAGACATTGCAATTGAACTTGCTGGATACATAATGGTCATTTTTTTAGAAATGATAATTGAAATTGTAAATGAATAATAATACAATAGTCTCTTAGTTCTACCGTATGTCGAAATGGACCAATATGCTCTATCACCAAAATTAAGGTACTTCTTGGTATATGTCATTTTATGTAGATATTTTATTCTAAAAATTCAGGATATTAAACATTTTATCTTCCCAAAATAATCATTCCTCATGAGTCATGACTAGTATAACCATACTTGTAAGGGAGTTGGATTGTTTACATAAGTTTTTTTTTCCAAAGAGTTTGGAATAAAAGACAAGAACAGATTTATTTTGCATAAATGCATAAATATCGAGACCAAAGTAAAAAAAAACACAGATCAGTATCAAAAAAAAAATAGGGTAAACTGTCCTCCCGTCTCTCTACTTTGCTTAAATTACTATTTTTGTCCCTACTGTTTCAAAAATGATGATTTCGTCCTCCAAATTTGATTTAATAGCACTCTAAGGTCCTGTGCCGGAATCGGAAAAAAGCTCCGACGACCAGGGACCTGAAATGACCAAATTGCCCATCCACTCATCTTCACCACGCTCTCCCTGTAAACCCCTCTCCCTCCCTCCGGAGAAGCACCCGCTACCTCAATGTCGGGCTACTATCTGATTCTCCATCGCTGCCTCTTCTGCCTGCCCGCCTCCACGTCATCGCCCCGCCCCCGCCTCCCTTCCCGGAGGAATTACCTTGCCAGCTCCCTCTCTCACAGAGATAATAGCATTGATAATCTGGTGAAGGCTCTTGCTTTGTGGGAAGTTCGTAGGAAGCGGAGGGCTCACTTGGGCCTCCGTGTTCTTTTCTCCCAGCCTCCTCTGGGTAGCGTAGCTTTGGGTACGGGGACTACTCCAATGATGACGACGAGTCCGATGATGGGTTGTATTATTCCCAAAGCTCAAAGGTTGACCATTTTATGCTTCTCCGGAGAATTTGTACTCCACCACGCTCGTATCGAACTCCCCGAGGAGGACACACGCATTCTCCACCGCCTTTTGGAGCTCGGACTCGTCGGTACGGGGAGGTTAAAGAAGGAAGATGAGTGGAGGAAGAGTGGAGGGGCAATTTGGTCATTTTAGGTCCCTGGTCGCCGGAGTTTTTTTCCAATTCCAGCACCAGGGAGCTTAGAGTGCTATTAAATCAAATCTGGAGGACGAAATCATCATTTTTGAAACAGTAGGGACAAAAATAGTAATTTAAGCAAAGGAGAGGGGCGGGAGGACAATTTACCCAAAAAATATCATTATAGCAAAACACAAAAAATACACAGATCATTACGATATAAAACCATATCACTATCACATAAAAGGCATGTGATATCACAAGAAGAAAATGTCACTAAAATTTTTCCTTTTTCCAAATCATCTGAAATAATTTTTTTCACTCTGTACACAATCCAAATTCCTTATTGAGGCATAAGGACAAATTGATCTATTTCTACAAATTACAAAGACAAAATTAGTTTTTTACCGTATGCAAAAACTAAACGCAAGAAAGAAGTGGCACATTTTATTGTGCTCCAAACATTTATATTTCCAATTTGCATAATTTATTGTTGGTCCTATTTTTATAATGATTTATATTTTGTGACTATGGTAAAATTAGCCGTAATATGAAACCACGGTAACAGGTCAAAGACAAAACGACATAATTTTCAGACACCGAGATTTGTAGAGGATAATGACTTTTGTCTTGCGAGCTCGTTACCCATCTTAGACACTACAATGGCACAAGGGGGACACAACATTGTTTATGTAATAATCTTCGACAGATTTGTTTTAAAGCACCAACAAACGAAATGATAGATGTTATACAAGGCCAGAAGTCGGTCTACCAAACGAAAATAACAAAGGGTTGGGAGTTGGGACAACGGGCAACTCGTGTTTTTTAGGGGATAATTTTACCAAGTAAAGTATAGGGAGTGGTATGCAATTCAATGTCCAATGATAAAATATTGTCGTGGTGTTGGGTTTCCATATCCGATCGGGGAATTGCGCGTTGTAAAAGTTAAAAAAATTTTAGGAAAAATTTGGACAATTAAGTTATTTGAGTAGTATCATATGTACTTGATATGTATTATTTTATAAGTAGTTGTAGACTTCACTATTAAATCAATATTTTGGGTATAAAGACTCACGACCCAAAAATTAACAATAATTTCATAAATGGAGTGAATAACGTTAGGAAAGACAAAACCAAAGGTTGTATCTTATCTTTTCCTCATAACTGCAGTCTTATCAATAGTAAGTAATATGTATCAGCAACAGCGTAGAATCCTCCGAAAGGTAGTACAAGGTTGCATTTGAGTAATCATAAAAAAATACCTACGGTCGCTAAACCCAGTAAGAAAAAAAAGTAAATTTTACACAAACTACATTTTATCTAGGTTTGGGTGGAGAACCTCTATTAAATCTTATACACATTGTACTGTTGGATCAAATGTCATTTGGTCAACTATAACTTTATATAGTGAAAAATTGTTAGAATTATTTAAATATTTACATAAATTCATGTAATGAAAGATTAAATATGAATTGCTACACTGCTGTTTGAGTTAAATAAATTCACTTTAAAATAAAATAATGTTTCAACAACATACTGGATATGTTCTTGTAATATGTACAAGCAATGGCTGATATGGTATGAGACTACAAAGGAATTGCACTCCACGATTTATGTAATGAGTAATTTCATGTTAAATAAGAGTAAAGCATTGTTCTTTTTTTGTAACAGTAATTACAACTCTCGTGTAATTAGTGTCAATACATATGTTGATTGCAATCGTTGCACGAAGTAATATAATTTATCCACTTCTTAGAAAACAATTTGGATTTGTCCCAACTAAAACTAAGATGACGCATAATGATGGTCAACCACTTCTAGCAACCAGAGATGAATAATGGCTGGCCAAATTTTTTAGCTAAGTGGTTAGCTACCTTAACAACGTCAATCTTCTTAGTTAGGAAAGAACCTTATACCTAGAGAATAAATGGTCAATCTTCGTGTTAGGAAAGAATCACATGCGGAGAATCTCTGTCGAATGGTATAACAGAAATTCCGTAATTATAAGAAAGAAATATTGATTAAAAAGAAAAAAAATATTATTTTAACATTATTAAATATTTGTTGAAATATTTTTTTATGGTATCTACAAACATGGATGGGTCTTTTATTGAGATCTCTTGTCCTGCATCTAGATGCTAGAAGATACGTTTTTATCTCTTATAAATTTTGTGCTTATGATTTGTGTTTTAAACACATTTGATGTGATAAGTTGAATGGAGTAATGTAAACTCTAATAATTAAAAAGAAAGAAATATCTTATCTACTTATCTCTTGATATTGATGAGATAATTATATTTTGATAATTTTAAAAATAATATATGAAACTAATACACGAAGAAATTGTGAAATTGTTATTATTGTAGTTGCAATATGACATTTTTTTCCCCACCATGCCGCCTAAAAAATTACTCACAGTCACCAAGAAGGGATTAGCACGGATTGACTCCCATTACGTGCCATTAAATATGATTATGTATCAATACCGAGTTATGAGATCGTGTTCTCTGATAATAAAGTATAATTTTTATATTTAATCAAAATTTTAAAATATTAGAAAAGAAAATGTATTCACGTATAATTTCAATTTGAAAGTTTTCGTAAATATTGGTACATGATTTGGAGAAGAAATGGCAGATTTTTCTGCATCTTATAAAACTGCTCCCCCGGCACAAACCAGTTTCTTTGAGACTTTCTCCATTTTTTTGGTCAAAAGTCTTTTCTAAACTTGATGAATAGTTAATCAGTCAAGAATTTTTTTCCTGAAGGTAACCAGTCGAGAATCTCTAGCAGCAGATTCCCTTCGTATCGTGATGCAAGTCATTTTCATGACATTAGTCAATTTTTGTTACCAAAAAACGAATACAGTTGTAAAGTTCCATTAAACATTGTACACATTTGAAGCGTAAGCTTAAATCAAAATCTTAATACAGATGGTAATGAACTTAAATTCACATAAAAATATTTGTTTCATAATTAATGAAAAACCTGCTCTTTGAAATAAGATCCAGAAATCCATCTCGAGTATGAGAAATCCATCTCACAAATGTTACGTTGAAATTAATAATTTAAGTCATAAATTGATGGGGGCTAATTTATATTCCCCACATACAGTTGTATTTATATATATGTTTTATATGACTTATGATTCAAATATTCACCAGCCACATAATTTATATTTGAGATAAAAAAGACATCTCAGATATTCGAGCGTGCATGAGACCACAACTCCTTTCTGTTAACAAATATAATTTTCCACCAAACATATACTATATATATAATCATTAGGTTACATTTATATGTCGTAAAATCAGCAACTTTTATTTCGCTTTCAATTACTGTATGTTTTCTGAAAAATGACAAGAACTAAGATTGATTAGCATGCAGGAGACAGGCAAAGGTTTCCTTCATTTCAAAACACTACAATGTTTTGGAATTGATGGAAAAGAACTCCAGCTCTTGCGTGGAATAGAAAAATTTCTGCAGATTTTCAAAACAAGTCAAATTTAAGCAGTACATATTGTCTCTCTGTTTCTTTTGGTAAGACTGGTGGGCCTCTGATTTATTGATATTTTCTTCATATATTCTGCGTAAAAAATTACGCGGCTAAATTTGTAAATTTTCAGTGTCGTAATATTAAGCCTTAAATATATAATAATATCATATGACACATGTCCGTAATTAAGAAAAGGTGCTAAATAAAGTGTCAAATACATAATGATATCGAAACTGGTAGAAAGAACTTTGCGGTGTGTGTTCGTAAGTTTAATTCATTCACTAAATGTGTGGATACATTTTAATTTAAGAGACGAAGGGAGGGAGTCCAAAATTCAATATATTTATTGTTGTTGTTGAAAATTCTTCGGATGTACTGAGGGACGGATGTACATAACAAGGTGTTGCGGTAATTTCCTCCCACAAAAAGATTATGAGTATGTATTGAATAGAAAAATAGAATTTGCTTTCATTGATATTAATTAATTTGTCTCAAATATAATTTTTTTTGTCAATTATATGAAGTACATAAATATTTTGTTTTGTATAAATTTTTTAGATTCGTCCCTATATATACTAATGGAAGGATCATCATGTTAGATTGGTCCAATTAATTTAACGATGAAAACCCACACATGGCATTGAAACAACAACCAATTTGTACTATGCACGTCATATAGCACTTTAAAATTGGGTCCTCAATTGTCACTATCACGGTTAGCTCGAGAAAGAGCAGAAAATGGTCATTCAAATCTCCACGGTTTTTTTTCCTTACTTTCTCTCTCTATTTTCTAGACTGTAGAACTCTCTCCCCTTTTTTGGAGTTTATCTAGGGTTTTTTTACCCTTCCTTTTTTCCGGCCGCCGTCGTCTTCCTCGCCTCTTTTCTTCCCTCGTCCTGCCCCTCCCGTCTCAGTTCTCCTCAGCCATAGTCTCCCTTCCTCTCTTCAGTTCTTCTCTCATCGGAGCTTAGATCCAGCCGGCACAGATCCAAATCCTCAGTCCTCCGTCCTCCATCCTCAGTCCTCATCACCTCCTCTCCGAACTCAGCCGCCTCGTCGTCAGACCCGGAGCTCTCAACTCAGAACCCCCCTCATCCTGCTTTCCTAGTCCAGGGTCGAGCTCCTTTAGCCTCCGCCTCAGTTCTCTCCTCTACAGCATTTTAGTCGCAGTCTCGACTCTTCCACAGGCTGCCTCGACCTCTCCTCAGGTGCTGGCGTTTCAATCAAAGTCGCAGGGGAGTTCACTTTCGGTGCCCGAAGGGTTGGTCTCTGTGGACCTCCCCTCCGGTCATCTCTATTTTCGACGACGGCCTCGTGTTGGCTATGGCAGTGCACGAAACCTTAATAATCTCTAATAAAGTTAGGAACCAAAATGCATCCCTGGGACAAATTTCAACTCAATTGGACGCATTTTCTATTTTATACAATTTTACGAAGTTTTAGTAAATCGAAAAATAAAAAAATACTTTCGGGCATCTAAAATTCCTAAATTTTTTTTCGTAAATCATGTGTATTTTTATGATGCTTCTTGTAAAATTTCAGCTCAATTCGAGTCATATCCTATTTTCTACGTCCCATTGGGTTGAATTGAATGTGGGTTAGGTCAGATTGAGTTAGGTTTGGTTAGGTTCTGATTGAGGGAGGGGCAGTATCGTAATTTTGGGACCAAAGTGATGAAAAATTGGTGAGGTATGACTCGAATGAAGGGTTCTTTACCACAGAGTACTAAAGTAATTTTTGGGCAAACCATAAGGTACTAATTGAGTACTTTCCCTTTTTCTTTTTATAAGAGAGTATAATTGTCATTTATTGATTAAAAAAAATCGAATTATGACATCCTTGGAACTCCATAAAAGCAAACTAGGAGGACCAAACTTTTGATTTCAAAACAAGATGATTAAAATAGTAATTTAAACAAAGACTAAGGAACTGAAAACGATTTACCCGAAAATCATTCGTAAGTACCTATTTAGAACCCAAAAAATTGAAATTCAATTCGTGAGTTTTAATTATTGAATGTGTCCCCAGCTTATCTCAAATTATCAGAGTTAGATATCGACTCTCGAAAAATTTGAGGACCATTTGTGAAATAGTAAAATTGGGAAGATTGATATCGTCAAAATTAATATTTTGATTTGTCTCTTGGTTTTTTCTTTACAACCTGTTTTCAACAAATTCAACAAGAAAAAAAATTACTTTCAATTCTTATATATTTAAATACAAAATATAGTTCTTTTCCACTTTTTAACACCTATAATCTTCAAAAAAAAGTTCAAACACGTGAAGAAATAAATTCCTCCTGCGAATCTATCAAGTCCCAAGCACCAGATCCACATTAGATTCCTTGATCGATAATCAAACACGGTACATCCAAACTCCGAGACCATTCCAAAAGCAAATTAAACTGGGGCCACACTTGTGCTCACCTATGAGACTAGATTGGATTATATCATATGGTCCTGAAGCTGTTATTTCACATAATTATAAATTAGAAAGTTCCATGTTAAGACAAGAGCAACCCCACCACTGTGAGATTGGACTCTACCGAGAAAAATTAATTGAACCGGTTGATGACGACTTGAATCTGATCACCATCGTCCATATTTTTCCAAGTTGGCGGCCTACAAGAAAGCGGTGTTCCCATATCCCACAGCTACATAATGCTTGTCATATTTCAATAAATTTTTTTTCTGAAACGGGTATATATCAATATCAAGTTGATCATTATGGCCCCGAGCTTTTTTAACGGAAAAATACTTAATTTCATTCAGCAGATTATTTGGATCAAAACATTCAGAGATATAAATTTAATATTTTTTGAATTGAGTTTGAAATTTAATATCAGTATTCAAAACTTTAGGTATCAAAAAAGTCAGATAATTTAAAATATGATTTTGTGGCAAAGAAAACAGACTTTCTGAATAATGAATACATGTATTTTTGTAATTGCTACTTATTGTTTTCACAATATAGTTACGTTAGTTCGATTCCATCACAAGAATAATTGGAGATTTTAATTATAAACTTTGTGGTTATATTAATTGTTCGTATTTGTTCAAATTTTAGGGTAAATTATTTTTAGGTCTCTATAGTTTGACATATTCGTCTCTTATTCCTATTTGTTTCGCAATTTGATCTTAATTTGGCAAAATTGTACTATTAGATCCTTGAAACAAGGGCCAAAGTGTTTCTCCAACAAGAGCCTAAGCAAAGTAACAA
>SOPF01026093.1:61308-73754 GCA_012979155.1 Hypericum perforatum
GAGGATAATCACATAGACGAGATATTTGGATCAAGAAGGAGAGGAGAGGGTGAGATTATGGAGGAGGATGGGGTGAAGTTTATGAGTTTTAGTGATACAATTATTGAGAATGTACATGTAGATATGGTAGCACCCAAAGTATTTAATTATTGGTAAGGTAGAGAAGAAGAAGGAGGCAGTAGTGATGTTTGAGAATGGCAAGTGTTTATCTCTAAAGAATGGGTTCGAGAAGATTAGCGAGGATGATACAAATTGAGCAGTGGAAGTTGGTGGTGTTAATGGTTTGGTTGTAAAGACTAAAGAATGAAGACTGAGAGAAAGTGTCTTAAAAGATTGAGTAGAATAGTCCTAAACTATCTAATAAAGAAGCTCTGGTCCGAATGATTGTCCAACTAATCAAACTTGTCGAACTAGAGGTTGAACTAAAATTTAGGTTAGTCTTTCGATCATCTTTTAAAACTATGGTTGAGATACTTGAGGGAGATTTGTATTCAACAGGGAGTTTTAGGATTGAGGCATGTGTTACAATTGAACATTGAATTGAATGAGAGATTCATTATAAAGATAATTTGGTATGGAAGACAAGATGTTAAAACTTGATATGATGATTGATTTTAGAATTTTATAAATCATCAAATATGTGTAAAAATAATGTGCCCATAATAAAGTAAAATTTGCATGAATTTTATTATTTAAAACCCAATGACTATTATATAATCTTCTTTCTTGGCAAAGGGAACATATCAAAACAATAGGGAGGAGAATAATCTCAACTTATGACAAACATACTGCAATATATATATATATACACCCTATATATATATACACACACCCTTGTTTAAAAAATCCATGATTCCTGGGTTATTCTTCGCTAATTTTTTTCTTTCTTTTTTAACCCTTTCCTTCTCTGAGAGGCTCTCTCGACTCTTGACTTCTGACTCTCAACCGCCGAGCAATCTGCTCCTAGCTGCTATGATTGTACTCTTCCAACAGCTCTCCACTTTGGCTCAATGTCTCTCTCCCCTCCCATGTGTTCCTCTGTCACTATGATTTTTGAAACTTTAAATCCCTAATAAAAAAATCATAAGGTAAAAACCCAACTCAACTCTCTCTCTCCGACCTCTACCCTTTTACTAGCATCCACTCAACTCTTTATCCGGCATTATCCTTGACTACCACTTTCAGAAATCATAAGGTAAAAACTCAAAAATTCTATTTGATTTTGTAATCAATAAAAACTCAAAAATTTCTTATGAAATATATCTCTCTCTAGCGGTGAGGCATCCTTGTGTTCCTCTTAAGTTTTTTTACCCTTCAACCTCCGTAGTGGCATCCTCGGCTCATTTTTCAGAAATTAGGTCATATATGGTAAGGTCAAAACTATGTTATTGTTTACTTATTAAGTTTGGCTGAGTTTGAGGGATTTACCGTGATGCTTAATTTCTTATTACCAACAAGTAATGACTTTGTGGATTTCAAACAGATGAGAATATGGTTGAAGGATTGAGTGATCCTTGAATGAGTGAACAACAAGAATAAACTGATAAGATTCCAGGCATATCTCTTTTGTCTCACAAAAGAAAGGAATTAACTGATTTAAATACATAGAGGGGAGAAGACAAGAAGTTGAAAACAAGTGAAATATGGAATCACTTCACAGGAGTGTTAGGTTATCTGATAGGCTAGGAAAAAGCTAGTTGCAATCATTGCGATCAAATATATAAATATAATCCTAGGAGAAATAGAAAAGTACTTTGTTACACCACATAAAAATTTGCATCAAACTTCCTACTAGAGATTTGAAACAATGTACATTGTCATTTGATCTGCCAACTCAAGGGAGTAAGCTTAAGATCGTTGCCTTTACTCAAGATAGAGGTCATAAATATTTGGCAATGATGATAATTAAAGATGAGTTGCCCTTCAAAATTATGGAAGGTGAGAGATTTATTAGCTATAGCAAATACATTAATCCTAAGTTCGATATACTACATATGACAACCCTGGCTAAGGATTGGATGAGAATTAGAGGAGATGATGACGGTGAAAAATAATCTTTGAGAGGTCAGAGATTAAGTTTTACAATAAATACTTGGACGTCAATCCAAACAAAGAATTATATGTGTTTGACTGGGCTTTGGATTCACAAGGATATGAAGTATCAAAAGAGGATGTTGTCTCATATTCTAAATTTAGAGGTTTGAAGTGGAATATTGTATATTAATGAATCAATTATGAAGATTCAAAAAGTGATGAAGTATGTTACTAGTTCTGTACCTAGGCTAATTTTTTTGTGTGATTGTGTGAAAGTTTCAAACATACAATATAAGAAAGGATTATCTAGGGATGTGGATACAAGGTGGAATTCAACTTATTTGATGTTAGAGACTGTTGAGAAGTATGAGAGAGCATTTTCTTGAATTAAAAGGGACGATGACAAATTTTTAGGATATTTTATCAATCCTAAAAAAGATAAAAGTGATGAGGAGAATGCAAAAAATCAAGAAAGAATAACTAATGTTCTTATGCCTTCTGATAAAGAAGATTGGGCAAGTATAAGAGCTTTACTCAAGTTTTTGAAGTTGTTTTATGGGATTACACAAAAGTTCTCAACAACTTTAAGCATCACCACAAATGAATTCTTTCATGATTTTATGTACAAGCGTAGAGCACTCTAGAGACATATCTCTACAAGTGATTGCATATTGGCATCTATTACAATGAAAGTGTTAGTAAAATTCAACAAGTATTAGGAAATTTTGAATCCATTAATGGACTACTATATGTTGCTATTATTTTGTATCTGCGATACAAAAGCACGTATATTAGGCATTTTACCTGAGTAGTTGTACGATGAAGCACATGCCAATGCATATGTTGATAAAGTGGATGCATTGTTGTCTAAGTTGTATATGCAATATGAAGAGCATTCTCGCAAATCAAGTTTTGTTGCCTCAAGTAGCTCGCAATATGCAGACATGGTAATAAAAGATGATGAAGTTGTCAGTAATGATGATGACATGGAAGATTTGAAATTTAGGAATGAATGGGAGAAGTAAATATTGGTTGATAAGTCAAGTAAAATAATATCTCATTTAGCCAAATACTTGCAAGATCCTATAGAGCTAAATTTTGACACGTTTGACATTTTAAATTAGTGGAAGGTTAATGCCATCAAGTATCTAACCATGGCTAAAATTGCACGAGATGTGCTAGCGATTCTGATTTTAGCTATTACTTCAAAATCTACTTTTAGCATGGGTGGAAAAGTTTTTGAACCTCATCAAAATTCATTGAGGCCTACAATTGTGCAAACTTTGGTATGTGCTCAAAATTGGTTGTGTTCAAATCCACGCACAAATAATAAAGATGAAGAAGATCCATAAGGTGAAGACAAACACTTAAAGGTTAGTTATATTAAAAACTAAATAATCTATGAAAATCATAAAATATTTAAGTTATAACTTCATTCATGTTATCTTACAGAACTTGAGGATGAACTTGAAGTCGAAGATGCTAATTAAAGAAGAAGTTTCAAGAGGAAGAATTGTTCTTTTGACAGAAAAAGATATTTTATGAATGACCGAGAATATGCAAGCTTCATGAACTTGCTATTGAATTCTGTGAATTTCTTTGTTGTTTTTTTTGAACTTTGTAAACTTGTGAACTTGTTATTGAACTTGTGAAATGTGAATTATTTTTAAAACTGTTAGATTCTTTGTTGTTGTTGAATACTGGATTTTGCTGTGAACTTATGAAACTTGCTGTTGAACTTGTAAAATGTGCACTTGTTTATTGCAGTTGAATTGTGATTATTACTTAAGCATGTTTGACAAAGACATGAAGCAGGTTTGCATGAAGATTTTGATTCTATTGTTATCCATTTTGTATGGTTAACACTTACACATGCATAGGACTAATGACTATTTTGCTAGTTTGGTAGACATGGATTGTTCTTGTCATTTTTCTTTATTCTACATCCCATTTTATTGGGTTAATACATGGTCTAAGTAAGGAGTTATTATAGATGTGAGTTTAGAAGTATGAATAGTATATTATGACAATTTGACCTGTTAAAATAGACTAAGAATAGATGGTCCAAGTAAGGTTTTGTTTCAATTTTTTTAAATTTAGGCCCGCTAAAATGGGTCAAGCAACATGAGTCTAACGCAGTCAAACTGCACCCTACATAGCATCAAACTACCGCCAAAATAAACTACACACTACAATTTTCCTCTAAACAACAAACCACATGATTTAGTTATTTTGAAGCAAAAAATTGCAATGTAGTGTCAAACTTTGTCTCGACACTGCAAACTCGTATCGAACTCACTCCTAATGAGAATATTCTTATACAGAATTTTATGAGAGCTTTAATGTGTATGAGATTTGAGTCAGAAACTTTTGTTTAAAAATTGATCAATTTCTTTAAGAAAAGAATATACTTAGGTACTTTGTGATGTTATCAATTATTACTTGGATATCATTTGATTTTTGAGCTATAAAAGAGGTCCAACTTATAGCAAATTTTATTATTGACTGGTCCTTGTTATGACCCTCACTAACTTTGTCTTAGTTATGACTGCTTGGTCCGACCTTTGGTTGTTTTACGTCGATCATTTATTGTACCGTGTTAGTAGAATTCGTCGATCTTTGGAGGAATATGCATAACTTTTTCGTGTGAACTCCGATTTGGATGATTTCAAGTCGGATAGGTTCGCAACACATTAGTCTACGACTTTCATGTTTTGAGTTTAGTTATTTGAGCCTTGGGTTTTTAAGTTACGTATGATTTCGATTGGTATTAGGAATGCTAGGCTTAGTTCATCGACTTTCAGTAGAAAAATCATAACTTTCGCATACATACTCCGAATCGCGCAATTCCAAAATAAGAGGATCCTTAAGACCTAGATCTACGACTTTAATATTGAGTGTTTGGTGACATTTGGAAGTAGGAGACCCCAGCGACTGCTGGGAGGATTACAGATTGTCGAGATTTTGGGGCCAGCGACCGCTGAGGTTCCCAGCGATCGCTGGGCTGCATACACTTATTTTAAAAAGTTCATAACTTCTTTATACGAACTCCGATTTGAGTGATTCCAATTCGAGGAGATTTGTAACATCCAGAACTACAATTTAGTTAAATTAGTTTTGACAATTGAGGACTTATGTGATAGGATCATGAGTGAGATTGTGAGTGTTTAGTTATAGGTACGAATTTTATCGGTATAGGAAGATTTTGCCAATTGGTGAGTTATTTGGTTTCTATGATTTGGGACATGATTTAAGGACTTATTGGAACTTAGGAAGAAGTTTAGGGGTGACATTTGAATGACTTAAAAGATTGAGGACCAAAGTAGAAAAAATGGACAAGTGGGGTATGGAAGAACATACCATTTATGGTAAGTTTTTGATGTAAATATCTAGAGGTTTGTGAGTGGAGTTGTTCTCATCCATTTAAAAGAAAAGAGAGAGAGAGAGAGAGAGAGAGAAACATGAGGAGAATAAGAAGAAGAAGAAGAGAAGAGGAGAAAAAGAAGAAAGTTTGGATTTAAAGCTTGGTAAGTGACTTCTAGACTTAGGTCTTTTAGAAATAAGTGTAGAACTTGTGATGATCTTGAAGTGGGTGTAAACTTGTGAAGATTTGAGCAACTTTGAGGTTTTAGATGAAATAGAGTTTGAGGTATGTTGAAGGTTTGAGTGGAGATATGATCATTTTAGGTGTTGGACTATACTTTGATGATGAGTTTGGAGAGTTATTGTGTATATTTTGGAGAACTTTTGGCTAGGGCTAGATGAAGGACATATTGAGCTTTTGTGGTTTGGATGATGTTATGAGGGTTTTGATGATCTTGGATGATGATTTATGCTTGATGATGGATTAGAGTAGTATTATGCATGTTTTGGAGTTTTGCTGTGAGGGTTTGGTGTTTAGGGACTTTAGTATAGATTTTCCATTTTTTTTATGTTTAGAGGATGATATTGATAGAGAGTTGTTTTATTTGATTAGTCAATTGCATATTGGAATTCGAGCACTGAGGGACATAAAGCGAGGATCGGAGGCCTTTAGGAGCATTTGTTCAACTTGGTATAAGGTAGGGTGATATTATCCATAACCTTTGTGTTGGCTAACTTTGATTGTTATCAATTTGTTATTGTGTATTGATATGGTGATTATGTGGTATATGATGGATTGTGAATGTGAGTCTTTGATATGTGTGTGTTTTGGTGATTTTTGGTTTATGCATGGCTTTGACAAATATGAGTCTTATGGATTATGAGAATTTGGTTTTGGTGATTATGAATTTGTGTATGATATATATGAGTCAATTTGTGAGATGGCGGACGATGAGGTCTACCCGTGACCAACTGGGGATGTTGGCACATGCGCACATGTTTTTTGGGATACACTAGATTTGGTACGATTATGATATGGTTAGCGGAGTTTGATTATGAAAGCGCTATAAGATATGGTATCCCAGTATTGTGAGAAGGAGTGACACAATCTAGACCTATCACAAGTCCATCTATTTATTTGGCATTTATGACTCCAAGTTTTAGACGCTATAAAATATTCCAAATCCTCCTCAGTCACTAAGAGGCCATTTTTAGACTTGCACTTCATGGCTTCGAAATCACCTTCTGACTAGTCTTCGACATCTTATTTGACCATTGGCCGTACTCCGGCATATGGTGGTAGGAGACATACTCCAACCACTAGAACGAGGAGAATGTCTCAGTACTTGTCAGCCACATAAGCAAGGGGAGCTTACTCTCGTGGCTCGCACGCAGCCAGCGTCCAAGTGGTGGGTTCGTGCCTCCTTGCCCCTTTTCTCCAATCCAACCTCCTACCCCTTCCTCGTTCCCTGCCGCTGTTCCCAGTCAAGATAGGGTTTGAGGCGGTGCTGAGCATGCTGGCAGAGCTTGTATCTGACAAGGATTGTGAGTAATTTGAAAATAATGGCCCTGTGCCGTAGAGGTTGAGAAGAAGAGTGAGGAAGGAAAAGAGGAGGTGAGGAGGTTGAGAAGATGAATAATTATAAATAAGTATGCAATTAGTTTTATAATTTACCTATCACCATCTCAGCAATGATTAATCTAAAATATTACCACATATTAATTCACATCGGTGTCAAAATGACACTGTTTATCAAAAAATCATGAATTGAATCTTGGAACTGGCCCATCAAAGAAATGTGATAATAAGTTGGATTTTTTTATGATTCAAAAAGTGATAATAGGTACTTAAATATATATATATATATATATATTTTGAATCATTGCTTATTTTGAAATGTCCCGGTGAGCAATTTTGTGATAGAAATTTATCTGTTGTGCACTTTTACTAAAACTTGAAGAAATAAAAGAAATTTGTAACTAATGTTCGTTTCCATGTGGCAAGCAACATGAAGTTTTTGTAAAATAAATTCAGTTCAAGATTGATGAATGAGAAAAATATATTCTTGAGAGATTCACTTACTTAAAGAGTATGCAAAAAGTTGTAAGAATTAGAAAAGATAAAATTATAACTATTAAATATACCATCAACATAAAGTGTTATGAATAAAAATGCAAGCACGAAAGTTTAGAACACGCATATTAATAGTAATAAAGATAAGAAAAATAGAGGGCGTGTGATTTTTTTTGGTTTGGTGAAAAGATTATATCAACATGATTAAAAATAGTATCATTACAATACGTAGAGATGTACGAGGACGTGAACCGTGACAATGAATTGAGACTAAATCTCTTCTTCGAAACCAAAAGCAAACTTACCCATACACATACGTTTCTATTTATATGAAAGAAGGTCAAATCTCATATACAATAGAAATATGGTTCTAATCCAATTATAATTCCGGACAAAACGTAACATTTAAACTGTAATAATTATCGCACATGATATTTTTCAAACGGACATGATTTTTTGTCGTACCTAAATGTGCCTAGTGGTGCATAATTATTATATTACATATAGTTGAAGGTGGCCCAACCTAATAAAAAGACCAAACTCAGCACCTTCTAAGTCAATGATGATTCGAACATGACGTTACGGTCTAAAAGAGAGAGAAAAGGCTAACGGTCCACCTACCTGGCCCCAACTTAGCATCTTCATTATCTAATGATATTTCGTGCTTTGGAAAAGTAATAAAGTATAGCCAGCATCTACGGGCACAAATTTTTTTTTACTGGGATTAGTTTTTTTGATAATGATCAGATATGATCTTTGGAAAAAGTTTCGTCTGTCTGGAATGAAATCGATACGAAATTGCATTATAATAAATATTTTTTTTGGTACAAAAATGCGTTGCATCGTGCATATTCAGCACCAAAACGCGCCATCTCACGCGATTTCGTGCAAAAATTGTCGGTTCCCTCGAGCCTCGCCATGATGAAACCACTCCTACCATCTAATCGACTCGACTTACAAGCTATCCAGAAAGGCAATAATTTTTAATTGTTATCGAGGTACATTTGTAATTGACAGAAAAACCTAATAACGTTATTACTTAAAAAATAGCTAGTCATTTATTTCATTTCATCCTCTGGAATTATCGCCTCTCATAGACAAAAAGAAAAAGTCACCCGAAGAAATATTGAAACATCAACGCAGCCGCCGAGCTTTGCTAGCAACCAACTCGGACCTCTGCTACAGACCTCGATTTCCAAGTAATTTAAAAATATATAGTTTCATAATCTATTTCAATTTTTGGTCTTTTTCTTTTTGGATCAAACATAAAAAAATTGTCATTATTCATTTTGGTTAAATACACTTGGAATAAACTCGAATGAATAAAGGGCGTTATTTTACAACAAAAATACATTGTTCCATGCGTTTTTGTGCATTCAACTTCAAGCCAACACAAAAGGAGCTAGCGACTTTTGTATGAAACTGCGTCATGTGGTGCATTTTTTTTGTCAAAAATGTGCCACGTGGAGCGTTTTGGTGCAAACCTAAAATGTTTGCTCCAACATGATTTTGTACCATTCTCAGAAGAAAAAATATTCCCCGATGACCTCTATCTGGTAATTATCGGAAGGACTGACTCCACGTTAATAATTACAGAAAAACGTATTAAAAATTGACTAAACCCTTTATTGTTAGTACTATTTGGCAGCATTCCAAAAGATTTTTTTTATATATATTTGAGGTTCTATTAGCATTGAACATTTAGGCTTTAGTTGCCAAATAGATTTTGCATAAATCACCTAGTATTATATAAAGTTGGACTAATTCATCTTTGATTTGGATGATAATTTTAAAAAATAGATAAAAAAAATTTAACAAAAATTTAATATTGCTTTATTTTCAAATACTCAAACTCAAGAACTCTTGATTTAAGTAAAACAATGTACTTATCAATTCGTTGCTTGCTGGTTAGTCGTGAAATTGTCTTACGTTTATTGTTTCATCACTCTTGGTTTTTACATCGCATTAAAATTTTGGGTTTCATTATCTGGGTTAATTTCAAATATTTTTAAAATTTTCCCTTTTATTTTTTTTGGTTTAAAATGCTTTGCATGAGCTGTCTGGACCAAAAAGTGAGTAGGTTATGAGTATTACGAACTTTGAGGCAGTTAAAGTTTGAGGGTATGACTAAAATAAGTGAGCCAATAACAATCCCAAAAAAATTAATTGTTAGAAAGCAATTGAGGCTCCAGCCCATTTGAGTTTGTTTCATACCGTAATCATAATTGTCCTCCATGTCCTTCAAATCGGTCCACCGTCTCCCACTGTGATCACCACTTTTTGATACTAAAAGATAAAATTGAGATTTTCTCAAGATCTCAACCGGTTGAAGTCTGACGCGATTATCTATTACCTGGCGAACTTTTTACCAATATTGATAAATTCAGATACTAATTTAAGGTTTTTATTTGGATACAAAAATTATATTACAATATCAGAACTAATTAATTTCATAGTTTATTATTGATAGTACGATTATTGTGTCATGTGTGTTGGTACTGTGTGTTGGAAAATCAAATCAAATGTGATCATGATATTTTTTTAAAAGTAAGAAAAACTTACATATAAAATCATCTATTTGGATATCTATATGGCTTGCTATTCTTCTTTGGATGAGAATGATTAAAAGTGGCGGTATTTGGGTATCATAGGTGATTTTATTCTCCAACTTTTTCATTTTTGGGATTGAGGGTCTACTTATTTTTATTAAGACCAAGTTGATCTTGTTGGATGGATAGATGCTTAAAGCAACAAGAATAAAGTTAGAAAGGACTGAAACGTATTGCTTTAGCTCACTCATCATTATCAAGATTAGCTTTGATCTTAAAATACATATTCCACATTAGACGATAATAAGATCGGTCGGTACTCCAATACCATAAGAAGGTTTTTTTTTTTAATTTCAATTATCTTTTTGGGTAGAGTAAAATACAGAAGTGATTTGATGGGGCAACTTGCTGCATGCGAGGAGGAGATGATGGATCAGTGGTTTCGGTGTTGGCATTCTGTTGTTAGTTTGTCCGTGACAGAATCATCCCCTGCGTGGAAATCGTTGGCACTGGCGTGAGGGACTCTGAAAAAACACAAGATATTGCCCATATCACATCTACGGCCTTCCTTTTTGGTTTCGTTCACGACAAAATCATACAATTATCACTTATGCAGTTCGAGTTTTTAGTAAACTCGAATATGGGATTTCATTAAGTTAAAATAACTATGTCGTGGCCAATTAACAACGTACTAATAAGAATAGATATTCTTACATTGTAGGAAACTCCAAGTTGCGTACCCAACTCTGGTATGTGAAAAAAATTGTTTGAAAATGATCAAGGATTATTCTTAAACTATTAGCATATGCCCCATATTGATGTTCCATTTCTTAAGAATCCGTTAGGGTTACTTTTTAGGCAGTCGACATATCCGGTCAATCGTAGAACAAAAAATGTTTTTGAAGTATAAATTTGAATGACATTTATCCTAAGAGTGAAAGTCATATACGATTCGACACTTTCTAATTATTCGCAGCTATATTTATGACATAAAAAATTATTTTAAATAACATATTTGAATGACAATAAATTTTAAATTCAGTTAAATGGATCTTAATATTAAATTTTACGAATGTTGAACTCATATTAGACTATCCACAGCAGCATTCCCGACTCAACTCATCTTTATAATATTTAATTAATTTCTCATATACACCTCAACCCATTCCACTACACTCAATTTTTTACCCACCCCCACATCCTTAAAGTTTTCAATTTTGCAGTTCGACCGATCGAATCGCATTTCAGAAGGAAGAGCAGCATACGAAAACACGTACCGCTGGGGTTTGGTTCAACCGGACAATTTATGGTTCAACTGACCAAATATGTGGTATGGTTGAATCGGAAATTTCTGGTATAACCAAAAAAACCTATGGACAACTTTTTTTTGTAAAATTTTGGAAAAGATGGAGGTGAGAATTGAACCTGGGTAGGGAGTGGAGAGAGAAATTGTTTTTACCATTTTACTACACCAACTTATTGATTACCTATTTGATTAAATATATTTAATATGTAAACTACGAATATTAAAGAATATTTTAATTCATTAGAAAAATATTGAGAAGTATTTGATTTAATAGTAGAAAATTATTTCATTTCATTCATGTTGGCATTTTAGATATTTTATTTATTTTTTATAATTTTATAATAATTTTTTATATCTTTTTTATAAAAATATTTTTGAAAATTTGTAAAAAAATTATGTGTACCATTTATATTGTGTAAATTATGTAATCTGAGATAATTATGTAATTTGATGTTATATGTAATAGAAAATATTATGTACACATGTATTTAAATAATTTTGGTTGGAATAATATAATTTTGATTATAATAGTGGCTTAATATAAACTTCTAATCCTAAACCCTTAACTCTAACCATAACCCTAACTTTAACCTTAAACTTATATATCTTAAACCTTAAATTCTAGAGTAAATTATATTTGGTCTCCTCTAGTTTTGTGTATTTAATGCTCGTCCCCTGTAATTCGTAAATAGATTAAAAAACCCCCGTAATTTGGTAAAATTATACGATTTAGCCCCTCATGCCAAAATCGGAGCATTTCTCTAGCGAGGAGGCATGGAGCGAAAAAATAAAAAAATCTCTTCCTCCTTCCTCTCCCTTCTTCTCTTTTCCCCTCCTCCTTCTCTTCCTCTCCCTCTCCCTCAGCCTCCCGTAGCTCTTTTTCTCCTCATCATCAAACCTTACAAACTTGTGACAAAAAAGTTCCACAATTAAAAATACGAAGAGGAAATCGAGTTGAAATGGAGCGAGTTAACAATTAAATGTAAACAATTAAAACGAAGTGAGAAGGTCAATGAGGGAGTCGAGTCCTCGCCTGCAGATTTCTTGAAAAACTCGCTACCAGTGCTAAGGAACATCGACACCAAGAAATTCGACAAGTCCACGGTGTAGGACAACGAGT
>SOPF01026093.1:74154-120679 GCA_012979155.1 Hypericum perforatum
TAATTTTGCCAAACTACGGGGGCTTTTTAATCTATTTACAAATTACAGGGGGACGAGCGTTAAATACACCAAACTAGAGGGGGCCAGATGTAATTTACCGTAAATTCTATGTATATATATGGTGAAACTATGTCAATTTTTTTTTGGTTCGACTACTGGTTTAACCGATAATACCAGTATTACCAAATTCTAGACAAAAATCGACATGACCTGTGGAACAGTATTAAAAACTATGAACATTCTCACCCCAATCTATTCCTAACCAATAAACAATTAATATATCTATCATCAATATCATTAACTCAATTAATTTTAATTTTTTTAATTCACATATTTTGTAATTTTATTTCGTAAACTTATAAAAAATTAAATATTCGTTAATATAAATTTCGTACTTCACATTAAATTGTTAATAGGAGTAAAAAAAAATGAGTGTTTGTAAATTATTTCTTTTTTAAAAAATAATTGATAATTATAAAAATTTTCTACCTCAAACCTTATCCTTAAAAATCTATATGAATGAATAATATTGTGACAAATATACGAAGTAGGATAAAAAGTTAGATTAAAAAAAATTACAGTGGCGACGTAATACCTCCGGTAGCTAGTCACTGATAAAGAGAGAAAAATTATCACCAAAATAAAATAAAGAGAGAAAAATAAGTGTTTGCGGTGAACGTGGATCGAACACGTGACCTTCAGATCTTCAGTCTGACGCTCTCCCAACTGAGCTATCCCCGCTTCCTGGCAAGTTGCTTAAAAACAAATATATGAAATATTATTTATTTTAAAGAGCCATTTTCTGTTGTGAGCTTTTGGAAGAGGCTGCGAGCCCGCGACAATGATTAATCCTGCGTTGCGAAATTGATATAACGATATACTATACTGAACTATTCATCAGAAAAATATACTATACCGAACTCCAATAAAGTAGGACGAATTTAAACAAAACAAAACAAAAATATTATGAGTAGTATTTAACATATTGTTTTTTTAAGAAGTGTATTTTATTGCCTCCAGGAGAAAATACAAGAGTGTCCGGTGTCTCCATACAAAAATATTATAAGTAGTAATAAATATATTTTGTCCAATATGTTAGGAAAATCGGTCATCTCAAGCAAGCACCTTATATAGGAAGTGGATTTGGCTATATACATGTATTTTTGTATAATACTGTCTTGGACATTTAAATAATTTTGTTTAATATATTAAAATAATTTTATTTAGTTATAATGAATGATTCTATTATGTATGTTTCAATGATTTTACTCGGATGATCGCATACGTTCAAATAGTATGTTTATATATATTTAATGATTTAATGCGGATAACTTGATCAGTTACGTTAGAATATTTCGTTTATGTATAATCAAATAATTTAAACTATTATGATTGAACAGATTCATATATGATCTTCATGACCAAATCTGGTGATATAATAAAAACTCCTTGATATAGAGAAAAACAAAAACCAAGAGAACCGTAAGATAAATATTTTTAATATTCATAATACTTTAATGTAAAAGTTTTTTTTAAATATCCAAAAATTTTACCGGGCTAACTTATCATCGGTAACAACAGATTTGCAATTTGTAAGAAAAAAAAAAACTAAGCAACTCCAATTTGTAGAGCAAAGTTGTCCAATCTTATATCTCGGGCATCTCAGAAAAGTTACATAAAATACGCCTTCAGCTCAACAAACGCAACTGACCAGTAGGACCAGATTCCATCCCATTGAACTTCGAATATATTATTTGGAAGAAATTGGACAGCTAACGTTTAATTCATTCTAAATATGCCCACTCCTCATCATAATGCCACCTCAATTTATTTTCTTTCAATATCCGAATTAAAATTTAAGTACCGGTAACATAACTCTAAAGTATAATCTAATTAGAGAAAACGTTATAATTGACGAAAATCTATTTGATAAATTTTTTAAAAGTATATATTGGTATAAATATTTATTTAAAAAGATACCAGAGAGTTAAATCCATTTTATAACAATATCCCTATCACTCACCAATTTCCCACGCTATTTCTCTCATCAGATTATTTTCTTTATGGACGTTGACAAGGCTTATATAAATTTGAGTAATGTTTGGTCTCCGACGACATATGTGCTAGCTGACTTTTTTTGGGACGGGTTATTCCTGTTGACTTTGAATATATTATAGATAATTACATATAAGACCCTAGAATATAATTGAATAGACTGAGGACCTTATAATTTCTACACTAATTTTTAAGCTTTTCTAGTTTAGTTATTATTTCATTTTCGGTACATCACTGATGTCATCAATTAAAATTTTTAGGAAATGAATTATATACTCTTCTAAAAAATAATAAACAATTAACAAAATAAAATAAACAATTAAACAGAGACATGAGGATACGCCGGCGACGACAAAAGAGAGGTGGGTAGAGTTTACTGAGACAACATTGTCGGGACACAGAGAGCTTGTACTGTAGCAACCTCGAGGAGGCACTCTACCTCTCTAGTCTAGCACCAGCCCCAACAGCCAACGACACAACCATGGATGTTGGCTCCCTCCGTCCTCTGATATATTGGGCGGAACCAAAATATTTAACGAGTTTGGTCAATTTTTAATTTTTTTAAAAAAATTAATTTTAATTTCTAGTTTGATTAATTTTTTTATGAAACCGATTTCTAATTTTAATGGGATCATATATTAAAAATATAAATAATTATAAATAATTTTTTTTAAGTGAAGACAATTACCCAACTGTTTTATACATAACTCCACCCCTGGTCATATATATTTATATTTGTTGTTCACTCCGACCTCATTTCTCCAGCAAAGGTTGAACACTAACTTCTTTTTTTCACTTTTCGGTCTATTCCAGTTTAAATCCAATTTTGTTGTACTCGAAGTCAATATTGGGACCTTGAAGTTTATGTTCTGCTTCAAGAATTACTATTTCGTTACTTAATAAAGGGTAGAAGTATTAGAATCGCTTGGTCGCTTGGAATTGCCCTTCTAAACTGATCGCGTGGAATTTAGCTTGGGTCGTCGAAAAAGATAGTCAGGGGTTTGGATTTACGGGAAGGGTATAAGAGTCATTTAAGATATTGAATAAATAATAAAATAATTGAGGACATCAACAATATACCTAAAAATATAATAATAACCAAATTATATGGACTAAAAAACTAGTAACAAATAATTATCGAGCTCTCATGATCTTTTTTACTGTACCTAGGTTCTATATGTAATTATCCCAATATATTATGATTATCTAGACATTGTACGATTAATTTATACATCTCAAACTTAAATTTAAAAGGAACGAGTTTCATAAGGCAACTCGTTTCACTGTTACTCATCTAACAACATAAATTAACTTGAAGAGCTCCCAATGTAAAAACCTAGCGCCCCCCTTGCCGCCCCCTTTTCTTTCCTCCACCCTCTACCTCTCTCCTCTATCTCCTTTTTTCTCTCCATCTTTTACCTCTCTCCTCCATCTCCTTCCTCCTCTCTCAATTTCCTTGTCACGACCTGAAAGGAATCGCGACAACTATTTTTATTGCAAACGATAAAAATCTTAAATACACAAAGTCTGAAATCCAAAAAAGTAAATAGTCTAAAACTCAATTCAAAAAAGTTCAAACGTCATGAATGGTTCAAATCAATACATGCATGCAGATTCTTCTCTACTCTCGTCCCGATATCCCAGTATCTATAACAAGCAAGAAGATAAACATGGTGAGTCATAAACTCAGTAAGAAACCCCACGAGACAGCGATATCAACGTATGAAATCAATACACTCAACGCCATGCAACACTGACAATACAATCATTAACATTGACAATACAATCATTCACATATTAGTTCCAATTTCAATACGGAGCTCCGGAGTCCTTACTTATTATGACGGGATCCTCGTGGGGTATAGATAAATACCCGAACCATTCCTGCAAGGTAGGCCCAATAGATGGACGGGTATTCCCTCCACGAGTTCAGATAGTCTACATACTCCCTGTCCATTTGATCACATATACCTTGGGTTACCTGGTAGCCCCTTAAGCGATATGTGCGAACTACAGGGCCCAATATGTATGAGACAATCCTGCATGCCATAAATCATATCAATCACATATCCAAATTCTGACAATCCAAATCCAATCATCAATAATCCAAAGGTACCAAACTCGAAATCAATCACACATCCAAGATCCGATTCATATATTCAAGATCAATAAATCAAAAATCTAAATCATCAATTTCCAATACAAAATTCCAGAATTCAATCACACATAATCAACGATTCAGAACAACATAACAATCACATAACAAAAATAAAATTCACTTACCTCCAAGGATTATAAAATATATCCCATACCCTAAACATACTTTTCTTCCTTTTATTTACAAAAGCCTAAACAGAACCAAATCAATCTCTAACGTAGGTTTCGAAATCAAGTTACGTGGCTATATGGGTGAGACTTACTCTACGAAATAAGAATCCGTGCCTTGATTTTCCAAAAGTCCTGAGTTAGCAAGGTTGTCCTCCCCACCTTTAAAGATACGATTTTGTGAGCCTTTCTTAAATTCACATAATTTCGAGTAGACAAAGACGGAAGGATAGGATTATTCTTACCCGTATGTTCTAGCACAATTATTCTGAGGCCCTCCATTCTTTCTCGATCTCCTTCAGTTTGGCTATTTTCCTCTCCTTCACAAAAGGGGCAAAATTCGTGAATGACCTCTTAGGTTTAGGGATGACATACTAACCCTAGTTTTTCTTAAACAATTAAAATGGTAAATTACAAACTACTACCCAATTGCAAAGAAAATATCTAATAGGGTTCTTATAATATAACGCTCTTCAATTAGTTCAACCCAATTCTTACACTCCTTCTACCACAATCTCTCCCTAGTTGGAGTTATTCTAGGGTTTTATACCCTCTTTTCCTTTACTTCCCCTCTCTTCTACTAGTTTCCTCCCTCCACCCACAACCTCCTTCCCCCACCCTCTATCTCCTTTGTCTGCCTGCCCAAACCCCGTGTCACCATCAATCATCCATCCCAACCTTCGCCCTGTTATCTATCCACCCTCGCCCCATGTCATCATTAGCTCGTCAAAGTCCTTATTTTGCCCTATCGTCCATAGTCCTCGGTAAGCCTTTACTGTCGTCCACCCTTGAAAGCCCTCACTCCACCTCACCATTACTTCTCGGTCTTAGTTCTTGCCTATTGTTGGCCCTTTTGAGGGTCGTTTGTGGTTCTTGGGGTTGGACTTTGCCTACCTCCCCTGTTGGTTTGTACTTAGCTTCGTACTTTATGTTTTGTAATTTGGTATTTATCTAGTGTTTGTTGTTTTTGCTCATGAGCCACACATGTTTAGTGGCAGCTTCGGATATTCATTTTGTTATTTTTGCTTGTACTTATGTTTGGATGGGTTTACGCCTGATCTAGGATTCATTCGGATCTTGTTGCTTGTTTGGTGGTTGCTAGTAGAGAATCTTGTCTCGGTCGATTTGCATCGATCTTGGCTATCATCTGATTATATGTTACATGCATTCAAATACTCTATTAACGTTGTCTTGAGATTATTGGCCAAAGCTTGCTTTGGCAAAAATCTACCCCAGTTGTTGGCTTTCGAGCTTGTTCAACTATACATTGCTCCCCATTGTGCTACTTGTTGTCATCGGACTAGCTTCCATTTTCTGCTTGGTTTTCTTGTCTCTTATCTATGTATTTTGTTATGTTGTTGTAACCCATTTATATTATAAGCTTCACGCTGCTAGCATTTTTCTAATCTTTATATTCCGTTGGTTCACTTTTCTGACTGACAGAGAAAATAATTACGTGGCTAATTTTTTTGTGTGGGTAAAATTGACTTCATTGATATGGATAGAAACTGAGTATTACATTCAATTGACATAAACATGCAAAAATCAAAACAACCCAGCAACGAGAACAACCACCAAACTACCCACTGATACCACCCCCAACACTTGATACTTCCTTTGTACAAGAGACGAAGTTACAGCCATCGGCCTCATTAAAATCTATCCAGTAAACCTGCCCTCACAGGAGAAACTCGGATTAGGAAAAAGAGTACAATGCAGAGAATCGCTCTAGTAATAATACTACTATGTAGGTGTCTCATGTTGCCCCTTTGGCGTATAGACCACGCATAAGGGAAAACCCTTTAGCCTACAAACCCTTGCCCTGTCCCCAATTCATTAATCAAGTAATAGTTACATATTTGTCTAACATCAAAGCTTGTATAATATCACTTGAGGCCTCAGTAAGGAAAAGCTCAGAGGAGGCAGCAGATAAGATCATTTTTTCCAAGGAGTGAGCTGGGACATTCGCCTCCCTCCTAGCAAATACAAACTTGTGATCGACAAAGAAATTAGTTTCAGCCAAGCAATCATCTACCAAAATTAAGACATCGTTTCGATCTGCCGTAGTGTGATTAAGGCAGAGGACCAAAGGTTGGCAATCTGACTCAAACACAACCTTGAGCAGGTTCTGGCTTCTCGCCATTTGCATACCCATTTGGACAGCCATAGCTTCAAGAATTAGTGGATGTCGTATATCGGGTACCTTCTTGACCCAGGCATAGATGAAGGAGCCATCATGGTCCCAAGCAAGGGCATTAATTTGACCAAAATTATTATCTGAAAGGCCAGTGTCGGTATTGACCTTGTACCATCCATTAGCCAAGGCTGTCTAACGATGAATATGGGTAGAGGAAGAGGTCTCCACCGTGTTGACCAAAAGAAAGTCCTTGCCAAAACGTATAGCTCTTTCTATTTCCTTCCTAATTTCAGCCGTCGTCGGCTCACCAAAGACATGTAAGTTATGGATTTTCCAAACTCCCCAAAGACAGGCCAACCATCATAATTATTTGTTATCCAGGAATTCAGGATAGAGTCCAGAAAGACATTGGTGAGAGGGGCTTGCTCAAACACATTTAACTTATACCCCGTACTGGCCAGAAGTTCGATAAACTTGGGACATTCCAAAAACAGATGCCGAGTACATTCTATTCTAGAGAGACATAAGGGACACATCGGATCAACTTCCAATCCTCTTTTAATCAAGTTACCTCGCACCGGGAGGTTATTATTGATCATCCTCCATATGAAGAGTTTCAGTCGAGGTGGGCCGAGAGTATTCCAATAGCAGGACCACAAGGATGTATCAAGGGGGTTAGGTTCGGGCAATCCTGAATGGTTCTACGATCGATTAAAGTTATGGTAGTAGCCGTTTTTCACAGTGTAGAGCCTGTTCTCAGTGAATCGCCAACAGAGTATATCTTCATGGCAGCAAGGACTCAAGTGAATAGACAGTACTCGAATAGCATCTTCCTCTACAAAGTGTGTTTCAACCACTCTCTCATCTTAACAATTCATTCCAGGCACTTTTAATTCAGCAACATATTGAAGGAAATTTGATCCTGGGTAATAGTATTATAGGATGCCCGTGTCTAAGTCAAGTAGCCAGCAATCACACCAAATATTAACCCTATTCCTATTGTCGATACGCCATTCTAAGCCTGGTAATAGGAGGGAGAGACCAGCCTATATACTTCTCCAGGTGTAACTTGGATTGTAGCCCACCGTTGGCCATAAGATATCCGATCTTGGGTAATACCTGGCCTTAAGAATTCTGGCTGTCAGTGAGTCAGGGCTAGTGATCAAGTGCCAGGCCTATTTAGCGAGCATTGCCCTATTAAAATTATTCAGGCGACGGAACCCCATACCTCCATCACATCTTGATCGGCATAGCTTTGACTAGCTCCTCTAGTAAATCTTCTTCTTTCCCTCCATGCTACCCCAAAAGAAATTGCCTAGTTGCTTCTCAATACAGTCATAAGTGTCCAAAGGCATAAGCAGATAACTCATTATATATGTCAGAATTACTTGAAGGACGGATTTGATCAGGGTCTCATGGCCAGCTTTTGACAAAAATCTGACTTTCCAACCCTCTAGTTTACTCTGTATACAATCCTCTAGGGAGGAGAAGATGAGCTTTTTTAGCGCCCTAGAATAGTTGGAAGTCCTAGGTATTTCTTTTGTTGCTCATTTCGACGCATCCCCACTGCAGCACATACTTGGTTCTGGTCCAAATTAGGGATATTACTGCTAAACAAAATGGAGCTTTTTTAGATAATAACTTGTCGCCTCAAAGCTCTCTCATACCTGCATAGTACCCCCATTATCTCTTGTAGCTCCTCTTTTGTAGCACGAGTAAACAATAAGGAATTATATGCAAAAAACAGATGAGTGATAGAGGGAGCTGTCCCGGCAATACAGATTCTATGAGTTTGCCCAGATGTATGAGCTTATGATAGGAGGGCTACTAATCGTTCTACACATATTAGGAAAAGCTAAGGAGAAAGCGGGTCACCTTGGCGCAGTCCTCTTGTAGGGTTAAAAGAGTTACCAAGCTGTCCATTGACTTAGATCTGGTATTATACTGTAGTGATGCACCTCATAATTAAGTCAACAAAAGAAGGCTGAAACCCAAGTGCCACCATCATTTTTTCTAGAAAAAGCCATTCCACCTTATCGTATGCCTTCATTATGTCAAGCTTAATAGTATAGTAGCCTCCCTTGTTAGTTGTTTTCCTCTTGAGATAGTGGAAGACTTCAAATGCGATCAAAAAGTTATCTGTGATAAGTCATCCTGGGATAAAAGCTCCTTGATTCTCGTGGATGATGGCTGGTAGGAATCTTTTTAATCTATTTGTAATAGCCTTTGTCGCAATTTTCATAAGTACATTGCACAAGCTGATTAGCCTGAATTTGCTGTACTTCTTTGGACTATTGGCTTTTGGTATAAGGGCAATTATAGTCTAATTGATGGGTCTCGGGTCTTCTCCATTGTTCAGGATAGCGAGAACTGCATCTGTGACATTATCACCCACAATTTGCCAAAAATTTTGGAAAAATAGGGGGGCATACCATCAGGTTTCGGGGCTTTAAAGGGGTGCATTTGTTATAATGCTTCAAAAACTTCATGTCTGGTGAAGGGTTCGGCTAGGTTGCTTTTTATTTCTGTAATGACTCTCTGTGGTACATGTTGGGTGATATCTCTACCTGCACACAACTAGTAGAAGAAAAAAGTGAAACATAAAATCTCCTAAAAGCCTCTTGGATATCTACTTCATCCAACACCACTTCTCCCTCACTAGTTTTAATCTCCGAAATCTTATTTCTCACCTTTCTATAACTCGCCCTCTGGTGGAAATACCTAGTATTTATATCCTCTTCCCTGAGCTATTCTACGTGGGATCTTTGAGTCCACATAGTTTCCTCTCTGGTCATTAGTTCATCTCAGGTTTTTTGGCAGTTCTGAAGATGTTCCTTCGTTACTGCAGACTGCGATTGTGCTTGTCGTGAGGCAATTTCATCTTCCAATTGTCGTGATTGTCTTTTAACATTTTCGAATGTCCCTTTGTCCCATAGTATCAAGTTTTACACGCATGCCAAAATGCTAGTAGAGATAGATGACCTCGTAAGCTATTCTTTCCATCCCTTTTGAACTTGCTCCTGGATTTCCTTGTGGCACAACCACATGTTCTCAAACTAAAATCTTCTAGCAGGGGGTTACGATGGTGTCTTGCTTACTAAGCCTATAAGGGGGTAATGATTAGAGCTGATGCAAGCTCTGGCTATAATATACATTGCTAGGAATAGGTCTTTCCAGCTTGAGGTAGCAAAGACCCTCTCAAGTTTGTACTCAATATGGGTTTCTTCCTCTTGTCCATTACTCTAGGTGTACTTTAATCCCTCTTGCCGGATTTCATTGAGCGCACACTGTTGTACAGCTAACTGAAATGCTTCCATTCTACTAAAAGGGACAAACCGACCTCCTCTCTTTTCTGAAAGTGATAAAATCTCATTGAAATTGCTTTTGCAAGTCCAGGGTAAGGTGGAGTGTGATTTCAGCTGGTGCAATAATGCCCAGGATTGAAGACGATCTGGTGTATTGGGCCATCCATAGAATCCCAAAAATCTCCATAGGATTGACTCCATTATTTCAACATTTATATGGTGTAAGGAGTACGTCAACAAGTGGACTTGGTGTTCCCTTCTCTATAGTAGCATAAGTCCTCCACTGCATGATTGTCCGACTCCTTCACATGCTATGTAAATGCTGTATTCAAAACCAATTCTCCATTTAACATTCTTCGCTTCATTCTCTTTGAGCTTCATTGCACATAAAAATAAGACCTAGGGATTGTAGGACTTTACTAACCTACTAAGTTAACAAACTACCTCGGGGCTCCTCAGCCTATGACAGTTCTACCATAGTAGATTTATTGTACTCAGCGGGGCTGATCCTCAGCCACTGCCATCATCAAGGCATCAGTCACTATCTCAGAAGCCAAAGTGGTCTTTTTGCTAACTCGAGACAATATTTTCTCTCATTCTTTCAGTTTTCTTTTATTTGTTCTAGGGTCTTCCTTATATGTCATGATTGTATTGTCTGATCCTCCATCAATTTGTAGGATCCTTCACCAGGTATGTACGGTATGTGGTTCTTGGTAGGTATTTGGAGTTTTGTGGTGGGCGGTATTGACAGTCATAGGTGGACAGGGTGCAGTGTTTGGCTGGTGAGAAGTTTCAGGTGGTGCTGTAGGTACCGTATGGGAAGTTGTGATGGGTATGGGGTTGCGTAGGGCAGGCGGGATGTATTTAGGGGAAGGGGTGGTTTGGTTGTGTGAGGCTAGTGTGCGGGTTAGCATGCGGTCTTTGGTTTTGGTGGGCTATAAGGTCGGGGATTTATGATAGTAGATGGGATTTGGTTGTTGGTCTATATAGTCTGTGGTATGAGGTTTGGTGGGGTTTTGGATAGGGGTAAGGGGGTGTACTCCAGGAACTGCATCCGCACTGAGCCATTGTGTTAGTTTATTAGACATGCATATTTCTAGGGATGTCAGGTTTATAGTATCCATCTCAGCTATCAGTGATTTCCTAGCGTGCATGGACGGACAGCTCCATTAAGATAAAGATGAAGCATATCCCCTACCCGTAATTCTCTTTGGTTTTTGTAGTGAGGCTCTCAGCTAGGTTCCATACGGGGTTCTTGAATCAGTGGGAGGGGCGTTGTCAGTAGCCAACTCGCAATCTTTCTCGATATGTCCCAAGCATCCACATGCGTAACAGAAAGACTGTAATCTTTCAAGCTTGAAGCATACAGATACAACCCTGCCATCCACAAACCTAAGGCACTTTTTACTTGGGAGGGCATAGCGTGCATCAACACTAACTCGGATTCTTAGAAACTTTCCTTTAGATTCTACCGACGAGTCCCATTTGATGAATTCTCCGATCTGGTTCCCGATTGCCCTTGCCATCACTTCCGAATAAGCTCCTAGTGGGAGATCATACACACGGACCCAGAAAGGCACTGCAACAAATTCTATACTAGATTGTTGTTCGTCCCCACGTAACTCCCTAAGGATAACCACATGCTTATCAAAATTCCACGGCTGGTCTTCCATAACTCTGTCAAGATACCTCTTAGTGTTAAACTGGAATAAGAATCTATTAGTAGACAACTCCGTGATTTCCAAGCCGTGTCTAGGGTTCCATGCGTTCTGCATGATAGTCATGAAGGCCTTAGGGTTTATTGATTTTCTGGTGCACACCGTACCCACTAGTGCATTGATGTTGTTAGAAACCGATTCAAGATCGAGATCACAAAGCAAGTTTGATATATCTTCTGTCTGCTCTTCTGTAGTGTCTCATTCTTCAGGAACTTCTTCGTAACTGCCACGAAAAACAGGATTCCCTACAGACCCGTCACCCTTTCGCCCCACTAACCCCAAGTCTACCTCCTTATTTGGATCTTCATCATCCCTGATCTCTCGATCTATAACCCTTTTATCTCTAATCTCCACTCTTCGTGGTGGTTTCTCCATCAGGCTCAGGGAACAATCAACCCTAGTCTATTCCGTACGTATCCTAATCCCGGCTCCAAGAGGCTTGTTCTATGTTTCACCGTTTTCTAAACTGAGTTACGATGAAGATGGGGTAATAAACAAGGTATGGGAAGGAATAAAAACTAGAAACTAAGCCCTAATATTAGGGGGAGGAACTCTCTCAGACGGAAGGGAAACCCTAAAGCTAGGGAGAGAGGATTGCATTACGCGGATAAATTTGTTTTCAAGAAGAAATTAAAAAACGAAACTGGCTTGCTAGGATTGTATGTTAGTACACCACAAACATATGTTTATATTATTTGTAAAATACGTAAAACATAAAGTGTTGGTCACGTTATCTTACTATTCCCAAGGTACAATCAAAACCCAAAATAACTTTTCACAAACTTGTAACCTCTTATTCCCAATAGTTGATTGCCAAATTCTCAAAATATCTCCTCTCTCTCAAAAAACCCTCCCAACCAAGAAAAGGGTGGAGAACCCTAACACTCAACCCCTCCTTCTTCCTCCCTTAACCTCCTTTCTCCATCTCCTTCTCTTCCAAAAATCTCTCCCGGAGTGGAGTTATTCTCTCCCTTAGTGGAGCACTTCTCTCCCTTAGTGGAGCATGCCTTTCTCTTCCTCCTCAATTCGCCCTCCTCCTCGCCTTCCCACCTCCCCGCCGTTCTCAACCCACCTCCTCGCCTTCCCTCCTCCTCGCTGTTCACAGCCCCCTATACATAGGCCACCGTCCAAGACCTCGCCGTTCACTAGGGCCGACTCCTGTCGTTTGGGCACCTCCTCCTGCGACCTTACGCCTGCTGGCCGGCCCGCCTCCTTGGTCCATAACCCGCCTTCCATGCTACCCTCGGTCCATGCCGTCCTCGCCTTCCAAGCTGTCCGGGCTGCCGTTGCTGTCCTCGCCGATCTCACCTGGGCATGTATGGTTGCTGCGGCTGTTTTTGGTTGCTGCGTCTGTTTTTGGTTGGACCTTTTAGCTTGCTGGGCCCATTTGCTTGTTGGGCTTTTTGGGTTTTTGAATATTGGGCTTGTTTGCCTTTTCCTAGGCCTGGTTTTGCTTGTGGTTGTTTCCGTGACCTTTTGGTCTTGTAGTCTCGGTTGTGTTTTGTCCGTGGTTTGTGAGAGATCTGTTAAGTCCCCTAAACCTTGCCTGTCGGTGCAGGTGGATAGCCTTGCTTTGGTCGGAGTCATCTGATCTTGGCATTCATTTGTGTGTATCTTAGATGCATACAAATGCCCACGAGTTTGTGTTTTTGACGCAAACTTGTGTTTACTAGCCGTGTTTACTCCCGGCAACTTCTGCCATGGACGTTCGGCTCTTGCAGCCTCTTGTCCGTTTTCACCTCCACCCATGCCTCTCTGCTCCGGTTTGGTTTGGTTTTGTGTTCTGTTTGCAGATTTATCTTGCTCCGCTCTTGTCTTCGTTTTGCTTTATTGTAACCTGGTTTATATAATATAGCCTTCGTGACACTTTCCATCAAAAAAATATCTGCAATACGCATCCATTCTACTCCATTTTACTTACGATTGTCTTATAGTTCCTTTCAAAGTTGGTTGTCTTACGAGGCGAGAATTGATTTTTCGTATGTAATTTATATAGTTCCATACCTTTTTTTTATTGATATATGTCACTGAATTTTACATTGATCTCACAACAGTTGTAACTAATTGGTGTGACATACTGTATTATTAACTCGAAGTTACTCATTTAATTACTTAAGTATTATATTTAATTAGACTTGTCTCTTTAATAAAAATATTGGGCCCAAATTCAACACACCCATCTGTGTTGGGCCACCTTTCGGTTTTTGATTATAATCCAGTTTTCCAACATAAATTGTGTCCAGGCAGATTTGACCGTGACCGTTCATGTCAGTGTAATACACCTAGGAACAATTTTAAATCATGGGCATATCAATTTCGAATTTTGGCCAACCACCAAACATTTTTCAATAACTTATTTAAGTTTGAGTATGAGGTTCAAAATCATATCTCAAGCAATCTAATTCAAACTTGAGATTTCAACTAACTAGAATTGCTACTAGTTATTGTAGGCATTTAATCGGTTCAATAACATACTCTCATTGGTATAGGTGAACGTAAATTAAAGCAGAATTAGTTTATAATGAGATTTGATTATTTACGTCCGGGTTTATCTATAATCAGAGCACGACGTCGTACGTACGATCCAGATGTTCCAAAGATAGTGGTTTAGAATCTAGATAAGAGTTATTTACTATTTGGTTTACTTCTTATCCTCTGTTTTATCTATTGAGAATTAATTATCAGACAAATTTGCGAGATGGCTCGTGGAAATTTAGCAATTAATTTGCGGTTGTAAAGAAACGAGAAAAAAACAAAAGGCATACAATAACCCAATTTGTTCGTACCATTCTGCGACACCTGAATATATTATCATCGGATATTTATAAAAAACGTAAATTTTACACTGTCCCTCCGTGGCCCAGCCCATAGTCATCATGCGGATCGGAACTGCAAGCTATTCGACTGGGCTTCTCCACAATCGGTTATTTACTGGTAAAAAAAATTTGGTTTCATTCCACCTTTCAATATATTTTTTCAAATTACGAAATCGAGACATTTGACTTAATAACTTTAGTACATTATTGGAACTAATTTAAATACAGATGACATTAAAAATATATTTTCATCATCCATAGATCATCATCTTTTATTTTCCTAGTTGGGATGCTTCGTTATTTCTGTCACTCTTCTGGAGGGCAGTTTTGGTCTTCTCTGTACATAGTTATAGCTGTGTACAGTTAGTATAGTGAATATAATTCATATTTATAAAAAACAAATTTAGACCAGCAGAAGTTTTTTTGATTAAAAAAAGTCTTGAATGCGAGATATTTAAAATGTAACATGTTAAACTTTTGTCCCGATAATTTTTGCCATATTATAAAAATGAGTTAAATCAAATCTAAACACATTATTGTATAAATACTAGGTGGTCTGAAACAAATAAATTGACCTGACAATTTAATCCAATGCATCTATGCAAGGAATTACATTTAAGCAGAGCTTCTGTTTCCTTTATTTATTTGGGTTATAAGTTTGAAGATTGTTCTCTGCTACCATCAGCTCAAATAATTTCTTATGGTGAATATCCTCATAAAATAATTTAATCAAGTCGCTTCAACAAAAACTTTGATGTACACCGGCCAAAACCCGGATGGCCAATTATATTTCAAGACGCCTTTAATCCATCGTCATGCTCGCTAATCAATTGAGCTGATCTGAGTAACGTGACTCGTGAAAATGATATAAAAATAACTCGTGAAACGACTCGTTCTATTTTTTAGCACCTTGTAATTTTAAACTCATCAAAAAGAGGCTTGAGTTTTCACAAAGATTTCACTCGTAGTTTGCCACTTGCTCGAAATCAAAATTATGTCATTTTATGCCTGCGTGACACGTCAACTCGACAAAAATTAGACCCCAGAGTCATTGAATTGTCGTGATGAAAAACTTGCAAAACAATCCCAATCTAATTTTTTTTCTTTTCAAAATCATCCTCTCCCGTATTTCCATCTCTCTCTCTCTCCTATTTCATTTACCTCTATGCTCATTCGCCCATGGCAGTTACTTAACTCACACTACTAATTAGAAACCTAAAAAAACAAACTTTCCACTCCCCACCTCCATCTCCAACATCACGATGGTTACCAACTCTCTTACCGCCTATTACCCTAACAAAACTCGGATTCGAATTGCCAAATAAACATAAAATATTTAGAAATTAAGTATTAAAAGACTGAAGTTTGAACCCCGACAGGAAGCATGACGATGGTCAGAGAAGGAGAGAGATGTGTTTGTCGCTAGCAAAACCTAGAACCAAGTTCATCTGTGTCCTCGATCGAAGAAGAAGAGAGGTGGGCTTGTTGTCCTTCCGGCTAGCGAGCTGAGGATGAGGAAATGGAGAAGCAAGAACCGTCTGGTAGCTCAATTTCAACCAAGAAGACTGCCTCCTCACTATCGTTTCCATTTCTTCTAAGGATGTCCTCTGGCTCGATTTCACCACAGTCATTTTTTGTTATGCCGACCCACAAAATTATTGCCCAGAGAAGATGATGCGTTTAATATTGATTTATGGGTTTATTTTTTAGCTACGGTGAAACCCTTAGATATCCGCAGCCCATCCCCAGTCATCCTAAAATATTTAATTAATTTTTTCACTCATCCACCTCAACCCATCCCCCTACACTCAATTTTTTAGCCACACCAACATCCCAATCCCAACGCATCTCCAACCAAAAAATAATTAATATATCTACCCTCCACATCATCAACCCAATTAATTTTAATTTTTTTAGTTCACATATTTATATTCGTTAATATAAATTTTGTACTTTGTATTAAATTATTAATTTCAAAATTTTAATAATAATATGGAGTGTATTTATAGGGAGTCAAAAATTATTATTTGTTATTTTTTTATTTTTTAAAAAGTAATAGATAATTATAAATATTTTTTTATCTCAAATCTTATCTTTGAAAATATTGTGAACGAATAATATTGTAACAAGTCTACGAAGTAGGATAAAATTTAAATTACAAAAATAAAAAAATAAACCCAACCCTAACAGTGGGCCCCAGCCCACCCATCCCTCTTCCATCCGAGGGACGGTAAACCATCTTTCTTCTTATGCGGTCGCTTGGGCTCCCCATTTTTTATTTTTATTTAAGAAGTGAAAATGTGGGCCCAGGCTATCCCAAGGCAACCCCGAGCTGCTGCGGGACGTCTTAAGAAACTCCCAAATTTAATATATATCTTTCGCCTTTTGTTGTCCTTTTTTACTTTGCATTAGTTAATCTGGAGTCTCAGTTATGAGTATTTCTTTTGAAGTGTTTGATTAGGAGTGTTGTTTATGGAAGAACCAAGGTGGAATGGAAGAAGCTGTCATGGCCAAAAGAGGAGAGAGAGGGAGAAAAGATGAGAGAGATATGAGATGAACAGTGGGAGTGATTTTGAAAAAAAAAATGAAATTGTTTCTCATTTTCACACTACAACAACTTAGTAATGTCGGGGTTTAATTTTGTCCAGTTAACGTACTACGTAGACACAAAATGAATTTTGATTCCTGGCAAGTGGCGAACTACTTGTGAGTTCTTTTTGAAATTTTATGGACCTTTTTGATGAATTTCGAATCATATGGTGCCATTTGAATTTGTAAAATTACATGTCCGAAAATGAGATTTTAGTTTTTATCATGGTATGATTTAGTTGAAATGTCGGCGGATCATACTTTTTTAAAAGACTTTTCATTAATTCTAGCAATGCCGTACACGACATGAACCATTATATCATCGAAAGGATGCGCTTGCTTTCAAGGGACGATAATTAAACTACTGCGGGATTACATGCAAAGGAAAGGCCATCACAAGGAGGAGAATCGCGTTTTATATGGATAAAATGAGACGCAACTGCAAAAACCAAACCGTAACACACGTTTACTGTTTTTATATGAATAATGTATTAGAAGCAAAATAGAAATTGCCTCGTCCCACATATGAATTTTTATTAGTTAGATTAATATATTTTTGTTGATCATAATGATATATTTTTGTTAGTCTAAATAATGTAGTATAGTTAGTCATAATAACATGGTGTATTTAATTATAATGATATATTATTATTAATCTGAATAACTTATTAATGTTATTAAGGAAATTACGTTAAGGCCCTATTTTTTGGGGATTCAATCGGTTTTATCTTTACTGTTTAAAAATTACTCTTTGGATCCCTATTATGCAAAATAATCAAGGCCTTTTAGTTCTTGACGGTCAACATAATTTTTTTATGACCATTATACCTTTATTTTAGAAAACTAACCCTGAACCAAACCAAATCCAACCAAACCGAGTCGTGGATTGCTCCGTTCGCTTCGCCTCCCAGACCCACCCTCCACCCCTTACAAGCGCCGCCCCACTCCTCTACCCCTCATGCTGACCCCAGCCCGCCTCCATCCACCGATATGCATCGTTCCTTGTAGATCAACTATTTCTCTTCAAATCATAAACATTTAAAACATAAATTCATAGATCTACAATAAACAAAAAGTCAACATTTTTTAGATCTATAAAACCAATACCTCTTCACGTCGAGGAGGACGAGCTCCCAGAGCAGGCGCGTATATATGACGTACGGCCCCGTCGATGACCTCCCTATCATTCTCCGAGGCTGATCTATAGTCCTCCTCGAACCACGCCACCATCAAGCGTTGGAGCTCTCGTGCCTCGTCTCCCATCTCTCTCGATCCCTCCTCTTCGACCTTCTCTCCACCGCTGCCCTCCTCCTCCTCTCCCTCAACCTTGCCCTCCCCTCCTTCCTTGCCCGCTCCAAGCCCTCGCTAGGGAAAGCCTTCCTAGCCGTCGCTTCGCTCTGCTCTGATAGTAATAAAGCTTCGGGGTGCCAGAGTTTATTGAGTTAGTTTAGTTTTAATTGATTTAGTTTGGTTGGAGTGAGCTTTGTTCAGGGTTAATTTTTAAAAAGAAAAGTATAATGGTCATAAAAAATTTATGTTGACCGTTAGGGACTAAAAGACCGCGATTATTTTGCATAATAGAGATCCAAAGAGTAGCTTTAAAGAGTAAAGATGAAACTGGTTGAATTTTCAAAGTATATGGGCCTTAGCCTAATTTCTCCATGAATATTCATATTAGTCTAAAAATGATCTATAGACATAAGTGAGTTTCCTATCTAGATATAACTTATTTTGTCATTTTGATATAATTTAGTCTGCCATTTAGACGTTAGGACATGTTGTTATCCTCAATACATTGAGTCAATAGAGAGAAGTAGTAAGGATCTCACTAATAGAATCATCGATCATCATAATCAAGACTACCATTTTGATATAACTCAATCTGCCATTTAGATGTTGGGATAGGTCGTTGCCATAGAGACACATAATTGGGAGAGAGAAGTTAAGATTGGAGTCTCAGATCTCACTAATAAGCTTATTGGTCATCATCAGGATCTTATCAGTGTCATCCTCCTACTGGCATCATCGATTCTGGAGCCTTAGAACATTATATTCCCTCTGCAATGTTGCTCTTCGTTAGCGTCAATTTTATTTGGGATATAAAAGAAAAAAATAGCGAGGGAGAAGAATTAAAGTGAAAGAGAAGGGAAAAAAGAAGAAAGAGAAAGAAGAAAAAAGTTGGGAGCAAGAATAAATAAGTGAGAGGAGATATACAAGAAGAAAAAAGAGTAGAGAAAATAAATGACAAATCATTGAATTTTCATTGCCAAATTTTTAACGCGATAAATGATTTTAAAAATTTCTGGCACGGACCAAGATGAGTATAGTGGATCCAACACCTAATCCGAACTCAATTGGTGAGTATTAGTAAATGATGTTCCACATCTTGGATTACTCAAGTCGAGTCTAGTCTCAGTTACAAAGTTTGAAAATATTATGGCGAAGGATTAAGAATTGAAAATTTTATTTTAAAAACGAAGTAAGCTCTCTGTTTTTTTGGGATACATGAAATACTATATATTTTAATTATCAAAATTTATTCTGTAATTTGAAATTACTACCCATATGATAAGTTTGGAATCAATCTTGAGTTAACATAGCAACTTACAAAACAAAACACACAAATATTTTTGATAGGCAAATGACACACACACATCACATGTGAGGAAAACATCTAACATACTACTTATTAAGATTTCACGAGCTTACGGAATTTCATTAAGAATTCAACTCCCATTCTCTATTCCCAAAATCCGGAAGAAAAAAAAAATTCAGGTCTAATCCGAAAATCTTTATTCGTAATGCTCGCCTCACTTCTACCTAAATAAATGTAAATCCCACGTAAGCTCCTTGTCCAAGTAAACCAACTGAAAGGACCACATTTGTAGTTTAAGGTTGCATTTTTTCGGAGATGGTTTCATTTTCTTGCAAGGCACCGTTTTAACAACCCTTCCCTCCATTTTCCTCCACTCCAATCCCATGGAAACTCACAAAGCTGACCTTATTGCATATACACTTTGTTTAAAACACCGTGACCTACTTTAATATTATATTACTTATATAAAAAATTGGATGACTCTAGGATTGGTTGGTTCACTAAGTTAGACCAACTGATCAAGATCTAAATTATTAGTAATTTAATATTTGTAAATGATAAATTTTGTAATAGAATTTGAGGATAATCAATATTATTTGTTATTTTAACACTAAATATAATTAATAATGTAATATTTTAAAAAACATACAGTATAACAGACGATTTAAATAGTCGAACCAGAAAATAAAAAAATCCTGATTGCTTCCTGGTCCCAAACATTGCATATAAATACCAGTCATTGCAACAAACAGGGCATAAAAGCTAACAGAAAGTGATTCTCATCATAACTAAAGTCTATAGCAAAATGGAGAATAAACTAAAGGGTGTCCATCCTCACCACTCAGAGGAAGAGAACCTCCCTTTCTTAAAAGGCATGGCCGAGCCGAGCACAGAAGAGAGGAACTTGATCCAGAAAGCCATCAGCCAGACTTTCCAAAGCACGGCACATCTCGCCAACCTTCTGCCTACCGGGACGGTCCTCACATTCCAGCTACTATCCCCCGTGTTTTCGAACCAGGGCGCCTGCGACTCGGTTTCTCGGTTCATGACCTCCGCGCTCGTCATCCTCTGCGGGCTGTCGTGCTTCCTTTCGTGCTTCACGGACAGCTTCAGAGACAAGAGTGGGAACGTTCGATACGGGTTTGCGACATTGCGAGGCATGTGGGTGATCGATGGATCGGCGACCCTTCCGCCTGATGTTGCTAAAAACTACAGGGTGAAGTTCATTGATTTCGTGCACGCATTTGTGTCGATCCTTGTGTTCGCGGCCGTCGCATTGTTCGACCAGAATGTGGTTGGTTGTTTCTATCCGACACCGTCAACAGAGACACAGGAGATCCTCACGTCGTTGCCGGTCGGGATAGGTGCTGTTGGAAGCATGTTGTTCGTTGTGTTTCCTAGCCAGCGCCACGGATTCGGGTTTCCTCTCTCAGCTAAATAATAGTTGGCAAATATTGTGTATCTGTATACCAAAAGTGTGTACTTACACCAGCTTTCTCACCCATTTTCATCCCAATTTGTGACTTGTTTTTCTTCTGTTGGATCTTATCATAAGAATAATTCCGAAGACCACACCAAAATCTAGCACTGGTGTTAGCAGAAACGTATGTTCAAGAACGATAGTATCTTGTTTCTAAAACTCATCACAGTTTAGTGGAAACCCAAAAAAAGTAAGTGTTGTGTATTATAAACAAGAATCTCCAAGTTTTTAGCAGCAAAATTTAATTTTTTTCACCAATAGGAATCACTTTATAGTGAGTTGTAAATCGATCTTCTAGTACAGTATCCACGTTGCATTCGTCTATAAATTCTTGACAGTTGATACTTTTGAAAACTCGCTAGGAAAATTCTTTACGAAGATAAAAAAACTTATGTATGTGTGTGTATCCTTCATATGCCTAGACCATTTACATGTTTATATAGCAAATTAATCCCTAATCTATAGGAATAGAAAACGTGGACACCAAGTTAAAATCCTTTGGATTTCGATGCCTATTTTTTTTCTTATGAACTTTTAGGTCCAATTAATTATTATTTTGACCAAATCAATATGCTCAACATCTAATAAATTTTGCTATATAAATAGTATTTAATTAAATAATTATAATGTATATTGAATAAAATTAAAGTATTTCTCCAAGATTAAATATTCTTGATCAAATCAATATTTAATTTAGTCAATTTTAATTCATATACTAAGAATACTTGTTGTGTGACTCATAGGCTCGCACAAGTACTTAGTCAAAATCTTAGTTGAATCTTAGACGATATACCAGACATTCTCAACATGTGAAGTACGTATCGAGGATACTGCAACTATCTGTAGTATAAGCTCATAGGGATACAGTCCTTTCATTCGTAAATTCTTGATTAAGCCTTGAACATGAATAAGTGTCTATTCGAATAACTTAATCATATTACCTCATTCTACTAATTGATCACGTTGTCATTTTTAGACACCATTCCAAAAATTATTTTCATTGACCAATGATTAACGATCTAGTTACCAATGAAAAGACAAGTATTACTTCCAAGTCTATTTGAGGCATGAATCAATTCTGGGTTCAAATACCTTGCACATGTACGTTATGATATGCCTAACACATATCATATCTACTCTCTTAGGGGTCCATCACTTTGTACATGTCGTGCATATTGATCTCAAGTCATAAAACTATTATGCTACTCCACAAACCGATATACTCGTAGATACGTAAATAGAATACACTAAACAGTTTCTCAGTCTTGTACACCAATACTCTCCAAAGTACTGTGCATCCATTATGAAATACCTAGTATCTCGTAATTATGATGACCACTACATCCTCTAAGGATATAATGTAGATCGCACATCAATCTATATTGTATCATCAATATCCCATTCTCGATGATTGGAGCCATTTAACAATTATGTTAATAGTCACCTAAGATCTCGCATTCTTAATGATCAAATACAATACTATTAATACGATTGTCTCAAGACATATAATTGGAAAACCCAAATTTTATAAATAATTCAACTCATCTTCAACGATAAATGAGTTTGGAATATAAAGAACTAACAAACCCACTTCTATTGTAACTACGACTAATAATAACAAGACAATAAAAATAAAACTCATCTAATGAATTAAATTAAACAAAACAAAAGATAATCATACTGAACTAGTCTATTATTTTCGGACATGGTAAACAATCGAGCATGTTCAGAAAGAGGAGGGAAGTCTCATGTCCATCAAGCTCTTAAAAGAAGTAACAATTTTGCATTAGTCACAACTATCTCCGTTGTTGGCTTAAGAACACGCTCGTCTCGGGGAAATCTATTCGCATGGCATTCTCAAAACCAAACGTTTGAAACCCAAGAAACTCAGTTTTGCAGTCCTTTTTCCGAAACCACAAATATTATCCGAGTCTCCTGCGAACTAATTAAAACGTAAGTTATGGATTTTGTCCACGCGGTTGAAAAATGCTGAATTCCACATGGCCGTCAAAGTCAATTTGGGAAGGCTTCGAGCAAGTGCATATAGATTTAAATGATATTGTTTGACTTAATTGATATTGATACTAAACTAATTCTTCAGGAAATTACGACATATTTAAAATTTCTTTTCCATATATATACACACACGTAACTATACACATATAAATAAATATATAACGCCACTATTTTTTAACTTATTAATCAGTCTTGCATTTGAAAATTTTATAAAAAATGAAATCGATAATAAAACAGTTCATGTGATTTCGCTCTTAAATTGTCACGCGAATCTGTCCGTATTATTAGTTATTTTTTTTCTTTTCAATTTCATTCTCTCAGTCCCGGTCGATTTATTGTACACCCGTGATCAAACTGGTAAGCCGGACCAAATTGGATTGGAAAGACCAGACCAAACCATTTCATTTAAAAATGGTCCGATCCGTTTTGAGAATATGAGAAGGAGCAGTTTCTGATCCGGACTGGGGTATTTGTACAAAAACGAGAATCTAACAAAAAACAATTCAGGTGTTTTGATATTTTTGGTTCTCAATAGTGATACTTTTTGTTGGTGTGATGTTTTAGTGCATTAATTATGTTGGAATCTAATTTAGTATTATTTAGAATTAGTATTTTTTGGTTGCTAATAGGTGTTTCCAATTTGAAAAAAAAATTGCGGTCTGGCCTGGTCTAAACCGAATCTAAATATAGCCCGGTCCTGTTTGCCTTTTTCTTACTTTTTACGGTTTCGATTTAGTCCGATTTGGTCTATTTGTTCACTCCTAGAATCCCGTTTGTAAGAGTAAAAACACATTCATGTCATGTTCGTGGGTTATGTCTTGCATACAAGACAAAAGCATGGGCTTGGCCAATCGAACTCAGCCCAGCCCAAAAACCGAAAACACGCACCAAAGCGTCTCACTCACGGATCCATAGACTTGGTATCCACACAAACAACATCTCCCCCTCGAAGAAAAGAACCTGGCAAGCACAAACAAAGAACTTAGCAACGAGAATACTAAGCAACCTCAAACACACAAAAAAACAAAAACAAAAACAAAAACAAATTAATAGGGCAACAAATTTCGCAAATTCAAGTAAAATGAAAAACCATACACACTTAACACTCCCCACCCAAATCACGAGTTAGAAATCGAAACAGAAGCAAAGACATTGGAAATTAATGTAATAACGAGTCACGCTTCAAGTTGACAAATAAAAAGAAGAAAAAGAGAGATAAAGAACACGTGGGTGCGTTGCGTTGATCTTATTAGGAAGTAGGAACATACAAGAAGAGGAGGAGCGAACCAATAAAAAGCCCCAAAAGTGAAAGGAATGGATTAAATCGAGAAAAACAAAAACAAAAGAAAGAAAAAAAAAAGAATAATAATAGGTCTCAAAAAAATTAATAAGGATGGGAAGATGCGTAGAAATCCGAGTCAAGGAGGCCCCCTCTTTTGTTCTTGTAGTAGTTGTTGTTCTTGTTCATTCCCTAAATAATAATAATAATAATAATTATTATTATAACTATTTATCATTAGGCCTCTGCCTATTTCTCCTCTTTTATTTCCTTTCTAATTATCGATTAATCGATATTCAATTCCACCACAAGAAGAAGCGGCCCTTATCTATATCTATTTCCTCCTTTTGTTTACTTTTTCGTGGTTCTTATTTCGGTATTACTCGCTCGAGGAAACCCTAGGGGGGGTGTTTCTTTTTTGAGGCGGTTACGAGATCGATTTGTTTGTGGATTGGGAATGGAGGGGGCCAGTTCGGAGGGGGATAACCCTAGCAGATCGGCGGCTAAGGGGACGCCGGGCTCCGGCGAGGGCTCCGGCAAGCCCAAGCGCCAGATGAAGACCCCTTTCCAGCTCGAAACCCTCGAGAAGGCTTACGCCTGTTCGTGTTTCTTTCTCCCCTGCTTTGTTTATTTTGTGTTGTTGCCACTCGATTTTCGTATGTGTCGTGATCGTGGTATTTATTCGAGTTTGTTTCGTGTGATTCAGCGGAGACTTACCCCTCCGAGGCCACGCGCGTCGAGTTGTCGGAGAAGCTGGGGCTTACTGATAGGCAATTGCAGATGTGGTTTTGTCACAGGAGGTTGAAGGACAAGAAGGAAGTAACTCCGAACAAGAAACCGCGCAAAGAGACTCCTCCTCCTCCTCCACGGGAATCACCAATGCGTGGAGACGAGTATGAGTCTGGTTCAGGATCGGGATCTAGCCGGTTTACTGACCCTAGGAAGACGGCGTTGGATGATGTGCCGATGAGAAGATACTATGAATCTTCCCCGCAGTCTATCATGGAGCTCAGAGCTATTACTTGTGTGGAGTCGCAGTTGGGAGAGCCATTGAGGGAGGATGGGCCGATTATTGGGATAGAGTTTGACCCGTTGCCGCCTGGAGCTTTTGGCACACCAATAGGTATTATTATTGGTGGCACTGCATCAATTTTGGATTCATTTGTCCTGATCATTGCTGCTTCTTGTGGTGACAACAATTTTGACAACTTACCGATGATTATTTTGTCCTTCTTGGCATTCGATGTGCAGCTTTGATGCTCGAACAGCAGAAGCAGGCTTATTCTTATGAGAGCAAAGCCTATGAGCGACAAGATGCAAAATCAAATAAAGTTGGTTTCTAATTCCTTATAAGCAAATTGTCTTTGTTTCTCAATATGGGTGACTATTTGATGTTTGAAAACTTTTCTTGCTTGTCCGTTGTTTTAGCTTCTTTCCTATGTTGTCAATAGTGCCGCTATATCGCGGAAAATATGTCCACCAGTATGCCATACTGCTACTTGCTATGGAGAGTCACGGCTGTAGCGGTGCTATTGTGGGGAAATGGCAGTCTAATAGCGATCTAGCGGTCAATGTCATACGATTATGGGGGGGACTCCTTAAATCCCCGTATTTTTTAAAACATTTATTATTGAGGGCATAATGATAGTGCATCTCTTTCCTGTTTTCCTTTGTTCGGGTGGCGGCGCTGGAAACTACGCTGTTACCTCTCTTCTTTTTTATTTATAGTTTCGTTTTCATCCACCGATCATAGCTATTGAATTACCAAGAACATTGATTGATGGGTTGGGGACCCAGTAACTTATTTATGCTTGCAATTTTTGGGGACAGCTCAAACCCCAGTTTCTTTTGTTTTTGTTTGGAGGTTTCGGCTTCTCTTTGATAGTTCTAATGGTCATTAAGTATAGGCCGCGAAGTTTTTGATAGTGATTAGGAAATGTTAGAACCTGACACGGGTGATTGAGAGTTGCTGAGAGAGAAGGATTGAGTGCGATCTCTGTTCGATCTCTTTAATTCAGCGTATTCTTGTATTTTTGAGTATTTATGTTTTCTTGGTTAACTATTTTTTAGCCTTCACAGCGGCTATCTCGCTATCTGCTATACCGCTATAGTATTAGTTCTTCGGTTTGCCTCAAATTTCTATACTAGTCTTTTCACTTCTCCCTTTTGGCACTGTCACTTAGTCGCTATCTGTTTGTGTGAAAAAGTGAATTCCATTCCGCTTTTCATGCTATTGGTTCAAGTACTAGAGAAGGACTTAAATTTTGGTAGCTTTGGAGGTCCAGACCACAGAATGTCAAAGTCCAATCTTAGTACAACCGAATCTAACCCCAGGTTGATCTTTCTACTGATTTGTTTCTTTATTCAATTTCTTACTGCCATTAGCTTTTATTGACAGGCTTCTATGAGGGCTCCTCATGAGTATCAGTTCCTCCAGGACCAGTCTAATGTTAGGTCTGATGCATATCCGCACACTGCTCAATCCCTTCACCAAGATCTCCCCGTTGATACACTGAGGGGCAGAACTTCACCTTTTGTTCATGGAGATGAGCCTTTGGCCAGAGTCAGTGGTGTCCAAGGTCAAAGATCACGTGTGCGCCACATGTCACATCAGGACAAGAAGGCTCAGTTTTCGTCCCCTTACATAGATGATTCCACTGTGCTTCAAAGGGACCTTTTGAAAGACAATATGCCAAGTGTTCAAGTCACTGGTCATCCAATTTTGGGGCAAGAAAATGAAAATGTCTATCCCGATGCGCAAGTCTATTACGGTGAAACGGATTTGAGAATGGAGAGGAAACGGAAAGTATGCTGTGTTATTAGTTATCAACTGGATAGATTTTTACTTCCTCTGATTTTTACCATTACCCAGGTACTGAATTTAAGTTACCCTTTTTAGATTGATGATTCTAGAGTGGTAAGAGAAGATGAAGCTCAAGAGTTCCGGATGCGCAAGGAGCTCGAGAGACGAGACATCCTGAGGAGGAAGGTAATGTGGAAAACAAGCAGAAACATTTGCATTCATTTTGCGTTGGTCCATATTATTTGTAGAATAAACATTTGAGTACCCTTTGATCGTTGTATACCATTTATCGTTAAATCCTTATTTATAAAGTTGGACAGTTTCAATGGCTGCATTATTTAAAGGTTTTGTGCTGCTCGCAGTAATCTGTCCCAAAAGTTATCTGGGGCCTGACCAAGAACTCGGTGTTAGATATTGACTTAAAACATTTGTCTATGTAGAATGAAGAACGAGTGAGGAAGGAAATGGAAAGGCTAGACCGTGAAAGACGGAAGGAAGAAGAAAGACTGCTTCGTGAAAGGCAGCGGGAGGAGGAGAAGTTGCAAAGAGAGCAGAGACGTGAACTAGAGCGAAGGGAGAAGTTTTTGCAGAAAGAATACATAAGAGTGAGTATATCGAGTTCTTGTTTGTTAGAGATCCTTTGAAAGTCTGGGATTATTCAGCTCTTATAATTTCCATCTGTACTTATGAAAGGCCGAGAAAAGGAAGCAAAAGGAAGAGCTTCGCAGAGAGAGAGAGGTAGAGAAGCGTAAGGTTGCTATGGAGAAAGCCACTGCAAGAAAAGCTGCTAAAGAAACTTTGGATCTTATTGAGGACGAACAGCTGGAACTCATGGAACTGGTTGCTGCAAGCAAGGGTCTGTTCTCGATAGCGCACCTTGATTATGATGACCTGCAGAACCTTGACTCTTTCAGAGGTAAATGATATGCACTATAAATGGTTCACATGTCTTGCATTTGTAAATGTTTAAATTGCTATATGGCTTTGGTCTGATGATGAATAGTGAAGCTATAAGTCTTGACCTTCAACTGCACTAATGTTGGTCTTACCAATCCTTTCTTTTTTTATTTGTTTCCTCTCCTTTGTCTAATGACCTGCATCTTTATACTGTAGATTCTCTGTGCTTGTTTCCTCCCGACTCTGTTGAACTGAAGAAGCCTCTTGCAATCGAACCATGGTTTAACTCGGAGGAAAATATTGGACACCTGCTGATGGTACATACACTCATTTTATTTGATTCTCTCAATTAATGTTGGCATCCTTAGAGCCATGCATCTAAACCTAAACCCTAAACCCTAAACCTTAAGAGCTGTATTTTCCCTAAAGCCATGCATCTCTTATGTAGAAGGTCTGTTCGCTAGCTAGCTGTAACTCGGGTTTTTCCAATATTTCACAGCTTTCAAGATTGTTTTGAGGGTTCTGCAAAGTAGACTTTAATTCTGCCATCTAAATTCCTTATAGGTTCGATATGGCTCTGGTTCAATGAGTGTGAGTAAACATGCACAAATGGGTTCATCTAGCAAGTAGCCGCAGACTAGCTGTTGAAAATTTCTGTCAGATATTGCTTATGATATTTTCCAGTGGATTTATTGGCCAGTTTTGCGTAATCCTTTTGAGATAATGCAAGCAATGGGATTATTTTTTTCAATGCTTGTTTCATTAATTGTTTTAAAGAACTTGTGGCTTTTACATTGTCAGGTGTGGAAATTTTTAATAACCTTTGTTGATGTCCTGGGATTATGGCCTTTCACCCTTGAGGAGTTTGTTCAAGCTTTTCATGACCACGTAAGCTACTTGCTATTGCCATCAGTGTTATGCGTTCCATGTAGCTTTTAGCTATTTCTTGACCATTATTGAAATGGCTTTACTGCATTATGTAGGATTCAAGACTGCTGGGTGAGGTGCATGTAGCTCTTCTGAGATTGATAATAAAAGACATCGAGGACGTTGCCAGGACTCCCACTGGTGGACTGGGGACAAACCAGTACTCTGCATCTAACCCTGAAGGTGGACACCCAAAGATTGTTGAAGGGGTAATCTCTGCACACCTGAGGATATGTTCCCTATTTATTGGGTTTTGTTCTTTTTGTAGTTGTCTGAGCCTCTTGTTTTATCACCTTGGATATTAGGCATATACGTGGGGCTTTGATATTCGCAACTGGCAACAACACTTAAGCCCGTTAACGTGGCCTGAGATACTCCGTCAACTGGCATTGGCAGCTGGATATGGCCCACATTTGAAGAAAAGAAATTCTGCATGTACTTACTTGGGTGACAATAGCCATGTATGTTCTTAGTTTCTCCGCCTCTCCTATATGTAGTTGGTTCGATATAATTTTTCTGCTGGAAGGAATTAAATAGATATCAAGTGTAGAGAGAAAATTGTATTTTCAGTCAGAACCTCGAGGATATAAGTACCTGCGCGTCTATGAGTATGGTTATTAACAATTCAATTACTCTTACTAAATTTACTACCCAATGGATTCCAGGCATTTGAATAACTTAAACTTCAATTTCTAAGTTGAAGCATTACTAGTTGTCACTGGTTAGAACACCTTGCTTTTGGTAGAGTGGTTTATTTTCCATATTGGAATGATCTTCATAGGATTTTGTTAAAGTTTTGTAGTTAAACATGACTGTATTTGAAAGGAAACAGTAGGTAAACATTCTGAACATGGGAGTCTGCACTTTGTTCCTCTGTATGAGTTTGATATTCACCGAAAGAAAAAAAACGATTATGGTTGGTGCTAAATTGATTTGACTATTTTTTGAAGACACTGGAGTTTTCTTTTTCATTTTTCACAGGGTTTATTTTATTCTTATGTTTGTTTAAGGAGGTGTTGCTACTCATAATCTTATTTGATTAAGCTTCTCTTGGTACCATCTATGTTTACAGGGTAAAGGTTACGAAGATACAATCTCCAACCTGCGGAATGGCTCAGCAGCTGAAAATGCATTTGCTCTAATGCGAGAGAAGGGATTGCTGGCTCCTCGAAGGTCCAGGCATCGGCTGACCCCTGGAACTGTCAAATTTGCTGCATTTCATGTTCTTTCACTTGAAGGAAGCAAAGGTCTTAATGTCCTTGAACTGGCGGACAAAATTCAGGTCATTTTTTTTTTCATTTGTAAGGTTCCTGCTATATGCTATTGGCCCATCTAAACTATGTTCTATTACAGAAATCTGGACTTCGGGACCTTACCACTAGCAAGACACCTGAGGCTTCAATATCGGTTGCTTTGACTAGGGATCAGAAACTTTTTGAAAGAATTGCCCCCTCAACATACTGTGTGAGATCAGCTTACAGGAAAGATCCAGAAGATGCCGAGACAATACTTTCAGCTGCCAGAAAGAAGATTCGGATGTTTGAAAACGGGGTTGCAGGAGAAGATGCTGATTTTGCTGAACGAGATGAAGAGTCTGAAGGTGATGTAGACGAGGATCTGGAAGTTGATGATATAGCAGCTCCATTGAGTACCAACAAGAGCATGGATCAGCCTAATGAAATAGATACCTGCTTGGGATCCAGAAATGATGACACTGGTGGTGGCCTTTTGACAGTGTTGCATTCTGATGCTAGAAAAGTTCTTGCCATAGCCTCTGACATTGAAGTAAAGGATGATAGTAAACCGGGATCGGTTGAGCTAAAAGTTAACAGTAATGATGTAGCGGTTAGTGGTGTAGATCCAGATGACATGGAAATTGACGAAAACAAAGAGGGTGCATCATGGATACAAGGACTTGCTGAAGGTGACTATTGTCATCTGAGTGTAGAGGAGCGTCTTAATGCCCTTGTTGTTTTGGTTGGTGTAGCAAATGAAGGAAACACAGTACGCGCTGTTCTTGAGGTAATTTCTTTTCTGTCACTGTAGTTTTGTTTCATTTTCTTGTCTCCTCTTTTCTGCTGGTGTATTGACCTCATTCTCACAGGATCGCTTGGAAGCTGCAAATGCTCTTAAAAAGCAAATGTTGAGCGAAACACAGTTAGATAGGAGTCGCCTGAAAGAAGACTTCATGGCCAAATTAGACTTTACTCCTTCCGCTGGGAGCAGATTTGAGTTACAAGTTGGTAATTCCTCTGTGGAGGCTGTACAAAGGGCATCTCCTTTTGTTGATATAAATAAGGAGGCATCTCCAAGCACTGTCGCAAACCAAAAATCACTGTTCTCTGCCCAAGACATACAGAATCAACCAGATGGTCTGTCTGTAGAGAGAGCCATGGCTTCTCAAGAAGCATCCATGAATCCAGATAACGTTTTGACTCAGCATTATGGCTTTGCTTCAAAAAGGTGTCGGTCACAGTTGAAGGCATATATCGGGCACAGAGCAGAAGAAGTATATGTCTACAGGTCCTTGCCTCTTGGCCAAGACCGGAGACGTAATAGATACTGGCAGTTTGTTGCATCTGCTTCAGCAAATGATCCATGTTCTGGTAGGATCTTTGTTGAATTGCATAATGGCTTATGGAGGGTGATTGATTCTTTGGAGGTAATGTGATTCTTTTGTTTTCTTGCAGTATTTTAGAATTAGCCTTCCATATGTTCCTTTGTTGCCGGTTAGTGTAATATCAAATATATTTTGTTTGTCCTAAGACTGCGCATTATTTTCCAAATGCTAACTAAGTTTTGAAACTGAATATAGTAATTGCCAGGTGATGAGTAATTATGAAGTCTTGAGGAACGAGCCTGCATTATATATAACTAGATTTCATCCTGTTCTCAACTGAACTTTGTGTTAATGACTTGCCATAAGTATTCTACATGGCTAGTCTGTTCGACTGTCCATGCAAATGAAATGGTTTGTAACCAGCGGATACAATGTCAGGATTAATACTGGTTTTATTTGGGAACAATTTTCTATTCATCGGGTGAAGAACTTTGGCAATATCTCATTTGCAGCATAATAGGAAGCATTGCGTACTGATTTAGATAGTTTCATGAGACAATTATTCTCTGTTCACTGGCAATCTTCAGAATGATCTGTCATGGTACATGGCTGAAATTTGTCTTTCCTTGGCTATGCACCGAGATATTATCTGGTCAGCACTCTCTGTACTCCAAAATAAACGGGTTATGTTTATTTTTATTTTGTATTTTTCCCTTTTACATGAAAGTTTTATCTAAATCTCTATATCATCGTTCTTTGAAACCCAATTTCATCATTATTTATCTTTTGTATGCAATCTTTTCGCAGGCATTCGATGCATTACTGTCCTCTCTGGACCCTCGTGGGATTAGAGAATCACATCTTCGCATAGTGCTTCGAAAGATTGAGGCAACCTTTAAAGAAAATTTGAAAAGGATCGTGCGTTCTGAAAGCACTGGATTCCCAGGTGAAAATAGTTCTGCTGAGACAGATTCCAGTTCTAGTCACTCGGCTGGTAATGACAGCCCAATCAGCATGGTTTGCAGACCAAGTTCAAATACATCGGTCCCTTCTTCACTGTTTAGAGTTCAGCTGGGAAAGAGTGAAATGGAAAAGATGGATGCTTGGGAAAGATATCTAGATTTTCAGAATTGGATTTGGAAGGAATGCTTTAATTCCTCGTTATTGGTGTCCATGAAATATGGCAAGAAGAGGTCCTTGCCACTTTTAGCCACTTGTGAATCTTGTTTGGAATCTTACCTCTCCGAGGACATCCACTGCAATTTTTGCCACCAGACATTTAGTGCAGCTGATGAGAAACATAATGTTTCTGAGCATGCAACTTTATGTGAGAGAAGGAAGTCATGTGGCTTGATTACGAGCAACTCCTTGCCACTGGGAATTAGATTGCTGAAAGCCCTCTTATCTTTCATTGAGGTGAATAATGTTCTTGCTCATGCTTTGAATTTTGTTTCCTTCCCGGTTTTGAAGGGTTGACAGAAAAATAGTTGACTCACGTTCCTGCATTTTAACTGGTAGGCATCTGTTCCACTGGAAGCTCTGGAGTCATGTTGGACGGATAACCTTAGAAGGTCCTGGGGTATCAAACTGGAAAAGGCAACGTCTCTTGAAGAAATAATGCAGGTACAAAATATGTTTCCTTTGGTTAACTCTTCTTTGACAGGTGACACCATGTGTTCCTTGTGGTTGTGGTGCTTGGAAGTTTTATGCTCTTATGAATATATACAGTATTTGCAGTTCTGATTGATCTGATCCCCTTGTAGGTGCTCACTGTGTTTGAGAGTGCCATCAAGCGAGATTCTTTGTCATCAAACTTCGAGACGACAAAGGAACTACTGAGAGTTCCGACAAGCGGTGGACTTTGTGATTCTGGGTTCCTGGAGTTGGTGCAAGTGTTACCATGGATACCGGAAACTACTGCAGCAGTGGCATCAAGACTTCTTGAGCTAGAAGCTTCTATTGCTTACGTACCAAATCAGAAAGCCGAGTCCTTTGATGACAAGGCACTCAAAGTTTTAATGGTTAGTTTTTATTGGTTTTTTCCTCTATTATTTATGTAGATAAGAGTCTATACTTTAGTAAGAGAATGGAATCACCAGCCGATTTTTGGTGAGAGATCTTATTTTTGTACTTGTATGCAGAAATTTCCTGGGAGGTACTCATCATTCGAGAATAAAGAGGCACGGTTAAGAGTGGACGAAGATGAATACGCCAAAGAACAGAAATTGTCTCACACTCGCAATAGAGGTAACAGCAACAAACGTGGTGGTCGCGTGAGTCGTCGGGGATTCACAAAAAAGTCAAAGAGAAGAACTCCTGTCTCTAGATCAGGTGGCACGCGAAACAACAAGGTAATGGTCAATTTGAATGGACAAGGTAGGGGGCGTCGGACAGTTAGGAAGAGAAGAGCAGAGAAGATGGTAGGCGAAAGCTCTTTACTTGGGGGCATGCTGGGGCCTAAAACTTATGGATCTTTAAGAACCATGGACGAAGAAGAGTGGGTTAATGAGAAAGTTGAGATGGAAATGGAGGCTGCTGAAAATAGCAACAGTGAAGCAGCAGACTCCGATGATAATGTCGATGCAGAGGATGACGAGCGAGGAAATTGGAATCAGGGACAGCATGCTACTCCCAATGGATGGAATGAAAGTCCCATGCAAGCTAGTGATGACGAAGGGGACGATTTTGGCGAGCACTATGCCTATCGGGATGAAAATCCCATGGAAGATGTGATAGTAGAAGAGTCCGACGGGGACGTGGGAATGAGTGATGGTTCGGATGAAGTGGCCGGTCAAATGGGGAATGAGGATGTCTCAGATTCGGGGGTCTCGGATGATTACAGCGACTGAAACATATTGGTTCATTGAAACACACTGGCGCCCTTTGGTCACGGAAGTAGGCTGCAGTTTTGTTCGGTCGATTTGATTGACGAATGGGTTCATGCACGGGAGGAAAGAATTTGGCTGGAGAGCTTCCCATATATTTGTTGCATGAACCGACACATTAACCACAGGAGAGATAAATTTCAAAGATTGGCGATGTCATTCATCTGGCTTTTAAGAATTTAAGGCATCAAGGCCATCAATTCAAAAGGGGTTATTTGGTGGTCTTTGCCCAATTGCCCACTTTATTGTAGCAATTTCGGCAGTTATTTTCCCCTGAACTTCTGTTATACTTGTACACAGAAACCTATCAGCATATTAAGCATCAGCAATTCTCGTCCCTGATCCGCCGTGGTCCCAATGGATCGGCATACCTTCCCGAAGGCGACTTGCTCGTACTCGGGATGGATCATGCTGGGAACTTGATCATTGTCATCCCTCGTAAAAGTTCTGTGCAGCTTCTAGTCGATTACGATCATGAAGACGAGGTCCGCAAGGACAACGTTTTGTTGCTCGTTCCCTTTCTCAGGGAATGTGATCCTTGTCCCTTTTTTTTCCGCCGGGATTGATATCTATGGGATTGTCTTCCTGCAATTGAGGACAAGGGAATGAATATTCCTCTATGGGATTGTCTTCCTGCAATGGAGGACAAGGGAATGAATATTCCTGGTTTCTGACAGCAGCGAAACCCAGTTTCACAAACATGAACAATCTCAATTGATTTTTTTTCTTCAACCAAATCGCCAATTCCTGAGATTTAACTAGTCATTCATTTAAAATCGTGTCTCAAAACGGTTATTAATTTGACTTTCGAACGCCAAGGATCGGTTTTATCATGAAATACTTGTTAATTTAATGCACAAGTTGAAGCTCGCGCTTTTCGCTGGAAAAGCCTCAACCTCTACAAGCTGCGCACAACAAGGTACAAATCCAATCACGACCCCCAAGACAAAAAAAAGTGGTCAAAACACAAACTTTCCATCCAAAGACAAATAATTAATACGCCCATCACCAGCTCATGTCCAAAGAAACAGGAGAACCAGTAACTCCTTGCGTATGTCCTAGCCTCTTAGGCCTCGCATCAAATAGATGTCAATGGATTCTAATTTGTTGTTCGAGGTCAGTGAGTCAATTTCTTACCTTTTACAAAACTAAAAATAAAAATAACGATTACCTTTTACAAAACTAAAAATAAAAATAACGAAGCACAAATTATCTTGAGCCAAAATTTTGTTTAAATCACCTTGTAGGAGTCAAGCTTAATTCACCAATTTTTTTTTACTTTTGCTTTGATTGTTTGTTGTTTCCTTTTTATTTGGAAGGTTTGTCGGTATTAAGCGCAAGTTTTTTGTTTAAAAAAAATAATGAGACGTATCAAGCAATGTTGTATATGAAAACTGGAACTTTAACAGTTCTCTTCCTAACAGGAAAATTTTCTTTCTATATGAACACCCTTTCAAACGGTAATCTTGCCATGTTTCTCTCTCTTCCTCGTCACTCCCCTTCACAACCCAACGGTAAACATGAAGATCATTGTAAATTTTTTCGGTAGTTCATCTACTAGACCGAAAGACGTAAACTTTTCGGGCCATCTAACGTGTTTTCTATGTTAGTTTGTTTCGGTTACTTGTTAAGTTCCATCTTGAAGCTAATTGATTTGGTTCTGTAGAACACTTGGTCAGGTCTTCTTCAAGGGTTTTTGAGATGTGGTAGAGAAGCTGGGAGTGGGAAGCGGTTACTTTTTGAGTGATCAAGTAGAAAGTTCCTTTTTCTCTTAGTTTGTATGGATTTGATTTGTTTCACACAGAAAATGAGTTGTCTTTTCCCACTTTTCCTTTATTTTGATCTTGTTAGGTTCGGAATTTGTTTCACATGGAAAATGAGTTGTCTTTTCATCTGTTTTTGTCAAATTCTTCTTTTGTTGGATTCAATCTTCACACACAGGCGGGAACACATGGCTCTAGGTTTGGACCGGTTGGTACCAAAATAGTTTGACCCATGAGCCTGAACTCGGTCTACGACTCTCTGATTAAATCTTCAGCACATAATATTCCAGGCAACTAGGTGGAGATTCGTTTTGGAACATATATGCCCCACTAAATAGAAAAGGACGAAGTTTGTTGAGGACAGAATTGTTATATTAGCTGTATTTTCTGGTTTTATTTTCTTTCTTTAAGCTTCTAAGGTTCTCGTTGGGTACAAGAGTTTATATAACCTATCCCTTTCCTTTTGTAAAAGTGTGCGAACGCAGAAGAATGAAACCAATTGCTTCCTCCACCTCTGCATCTTCTTTTCCCTTCTCAATTACTTTTTTACTTTTTACGTTTTCCTTTTTATCATGTTATTAGAGCTCCGTGCCTAACCACGGAAGTTCCTAGGATTTGTTGGTAACGCATGGCTATGCCTGTGACCTCTCTGATGGTAAACCTGATGGCCACTGGTGCTGAGATCGTGATGAGCATGGATGAAACGAGTCCTTACTATCTTTATTCAAGTGAGACACCTTCTAAGGTACTAGTGTCACCTCTCTTGAATGGTCTTAACTATCACTCATGGTGTAAGTCGTTGCTATTGACACTCGGATGTAACAACAAAGATCAGTTCTTTAATGATTCTCTTAAGGTTCCCCGTCGTAGTGAACCTCGTTATTTAGCTTGGAAATGATGTAACAACATGGGTTTAAACTAGATTATGAGATCAGTTGGTCCAACGATAGCCTAGTCTCTCCACCAATTTGATACAACTACGAGAGTATGAGAGAATCTCAAATAAAGATTTGGGAAAGGTGACGCTATCCGTATTTATAACTTGCTTCAAGAGATTCATAGTCTTAAGCAAGGAGGTCTCTATGTGAATAATTATTTCACGTGTTTCCAAACTGTTTGAGATAGGTTGAAGGAGTTACAGCCTATACCTCATTGTAAATGTGTGAAATCAAGTGTTGAAGATGATGATCCAGATGATACTTGTAAAGCCATTCGAGTTGTTCGTGGTTATAGTAAGACTAACTAAGTCGTGCATTTTCTAATAAGTCTTAATGACAATTATTCTGGAGTTTGTTCGTAGATTCTATTAGCAGATCCACTCCCTTAGTTGACTTGAGCAATCTTTTTTGCTCAGCAACATGAACAACAGATTATGGTTCCTCAGATGCTTGTTCCCAGGTCTCATGGTGCCTTTTCCGAAGCTGTGCACTCACAAGAGTCAACAACAGCTCCAAATTAACAGGTTTACTGAAAGCTATAGAACATAGCTCAAAAACTGCAGTGCTCATATTGTAAGTTATTTGGTCATACTATTGAAAAATGCTATAAGAAATATGGCTACACTGCAGGTTGGAAGCCTCGATCTCAAACACGAATAACTCCAGCACTGGATCCAATCTTATGAATTATATGGCACCATCTTACCAGCACGCTACAACTAACTTAGTGCATAACCTCTCGCAGTTGGGTTTAAAGGCTGAGCAACAACCATCGACCATAAATTCGGTAAACTAATATTTTGGTAAGCCCATAGGACAATCTTTCAGTGGGTCTAATGTCTATTTTTCTCAGATTAACAATCTGTCAACTAAAATCCCATCCATATCATGTAGAATTTTCAAGCCCTTTGCTGGCTCTTTTTTTCTATTCATGTTGGAACTTGGATAATGGATATGAGTGCCTCAGACCATATAGCTAGCTTCTTAGATATGTTCATAAGTTACAGTCCTCTTACTGATGTTAAATCCTTTTACCAACTGGCTTTAAAGCACATGCACACACATAGGAAATGTCCAGTTGAGCCATGTTCTACAGTTGATCAATGTCTTATACGTTTCTAGTTTTAGCTTCAATCTACTCTCTATGAGTCAGCTTCTTAGAACATCTTCTTATTCAGCAACTTTCGCAACTAGTGCTTGTATTTTGCAGGACTTTGGTGCCTTGAAGACGATTGATAAGGCAGCTGTTATGAATGATCTTTATATTCTGCAAACAGGGCAACAATCTGACTTATAACAATTTGGAACTCCCAAAGCCGTAACTCTATAGCTAATATACAATGATATAGCCATTTGGCATTCCCATTTAGGACATATTCCCACAAGCAAGTTACAATCTTTGCAAGCACATAAACCTAGTATAGATAGCTTAGTTCCTAGCCCTTGTGGGTATGTTACTTAGCAAAGCATAAACGACTTTCTTTTCCTCTTAGTTTGACTACTGCCATGAGCAAATTTGATATGATAGATGTTGATATTTAGGGTAAATATAATGTTCCTTTGTATGATGGCTATAATTACTTTCTCACTATTGTCGATGACCACAATGGAAGTCTTTGGACCTTTTTGATTAAAGCTAAAAGTGAAGCTAGATCCTTACTTGAGCAATTTTGTAATATGGTTGAAACATACTTTTTTGCAAAAGTTAAAAGTCATAAGAAATGATCAAGGTCAAGAATTCATGATGCATCAATTCTTTGCACAAAAGGGTATTTTGCATAAAAATCTTGTATTGAAATTCCACAACAAAATAGGAGAGTTGAACAAAAGTATCAACATATTTTGAATGTAGCACATGTATTTTGTATCCAAGCTTACTTGCCACTTTTGTTTTGGAGTGATTGTGTTTTACATGCTACATACTTGGTAAACCGTTCTCCATCTATTGCTTTACCAAATAAAACTCCTTTTGAAAAATTGCATAACTAGCCACCAAAGTTGAAGCATTTGCACATCTTTGGATATTTATGCTATGCTTCAACCTTGGCACATGGGAGAGCAAAGTTCAATCCAAGGTTAGCTCCATATATTTTTCTTGGAATATCTTCTAGTCTCAAATACTATAAATTTTATAGTTTTCAACATCAAACTGTGATTTTCTTGCATGATGTTATCTTTTACGAGAGTGTTTTTCCCTTACAAAACTCACACATGTATGATCCAACTCTCTTCTAGCCGTACTACCCTACGGATTTAGTACTCCCTTCTGATAATCCACTTACAGAACCAAGTGAATTTGCAGAGCACTTAGCTGAGCCCAGAACTTCCACACCGAGCTTAGATCAACCACCCTGATCACCAATACCTAACTCTGATATGGTCACCAAAAAATCTAGAGTTCATATACAACCTACACCTTAGAAGATACCTGATGTAGCTCCTTTAGATATCCCTTTGAATCCTATCGATGCTCTTAGAGCAAGAGCCCATCAAAACAGGGCACCTCCAGCATATTTTAGCAGATTATGTTTGTAATAACTTTCTTACCAGTTTGTCCAAGAAGAGGGTTAATATGTTATATCCTATTTCATCATTCTTTAGTGTTGATCACTTATTACCATAGCATAAAGCTTTCTCTTTTATTGTTTTAACCACAGTCAAACTTAGAACCTATCAGGAAGCCATTAAGCATAGATGTTGGCAAGAGGTAATAGAAGTCGAGTTGGATGCTCTGTTGTCAAACCAAACTTGGGAGCTAGTACACTTACCCATAGGTAAGAAGGTTGTCAAATGCAAATGGGTTTATAAAGTAAAGCATCGTGTGGATGGTAGTCTTGAAAGGTACAAGGCATGCTAAAAGATACACACAAGCATTCAAAATTGATTACCTTGATACATTCTCTATTGTATCAAAACCTACTAGTGTGCGAGTCTTATTGGCTATCGATGTTCAGTACAAATGGCATATGCATCAGCTAGATGTAAATAATACATTTCTTAATGGTGATCAAGAGGTATACATGAAGCCTTTCTTGGGTCTTATTGTTCTTTCTAATCAACTAAATGTGGCCTGTCGATTGCGAAAGTCCCTGTATAGACTTAAGCAGACAAGTAGACAATGGTTTGCTAAACTCACATTATTGCTCTTACGATTCGGATTTCATCAATCTTCTTCAGATCACTCCATATTTACAAAAGGATCTGGTTAACCCTTCATTGTGTTGCTTATGTATGTGGATGATATCGTACTTGCCAAGCCTAATTTAAATAGTCTAATAATAACTAAGCATTTCTTTACTATCAATTAAAGATCAAAGATTTGGGGGAGCTGCAGTACTTCCTTAGTCTAGAGATATCTCAGACTTCTGATAGACTACATCTATCCCAGAAAAAGTATACTCTAGAATTACTGAAAGATACCAGCTTTCTTGGATGTAAGCCTATACTCACCCATGTTGAGACAAATATTTATTTATCTATAGATAGTGGTACTTCTCTTGATGAATGTCCAATAATTATTGCTAAAAATGATTAGAACCTTGATCCAAATAAGCCAATGAATTCCTCCATATGTAGACATCTCATTGGTCGGCTCATCTATCTCACCAACATGAGACCTAACATTGCTTATGTCGTGCAGCAACTTAGTTAATTTATGACCAGACCAACTGATGTTCATCTTCAAGCAGCATATCAAGTACTCAAGTATCTTAACTCTTCACCTGGATCTAGGCTATACTACTCTGCGTCTACCTCTTCAAAGTTGCACGCATATTGTAACAGTGATTGGGCTACTTGTCTCACTACTTATTGTTCTCTCACTGGGTATGCTGTATTTATTGGAGACTCGTTAGTCTCATGGAAGATAAAGAAATAGTCCACGATCTCTTGTTCTTCATCCGAGGCCAAGTATCGAGCTATGGCCATGGTTACCAAAGAGGTACAATGGTTTTACTATCTTTTTAATGGCACTTATGTCTTACACACTATTCTTGCTCAGTTAATTTGTGATAATCAAAGTGCCACCCATATAGCTGAGAATCTGGTTTTCCATGAATGAACAAAATATATTGAGATTGATTGCCTTATTTTTTAGAGAAGATCTTACGTGGTTTGATCAAGTAATTTTATGTGCCTACAGATTTGCAACTAGCTAATGTCTTTACTAAAAGCCTTCCTTCTTCTCAATATGTCAATCTTATCTCCAAGTTAGGCATGTCTGATCCCCACATTCCAACTTGTAGGGGGGTTGTCAAATGTCTATTCTATTGGATTCAAACTTCAGTCACATGCAAGAACACATGGCTTTAGATTTGGACCGGTTGGCACTAAAATAGTTTAGCCCATGAACCTGAACTCGTCCCATGACTCTGTGATTAAATCTTCAGCACATAATATTTCAGGCAGCCAGGTGGAGATTTATTTTGGAACATATAGGTCCCACCAGATAGATAAGGATGAAGTTTGTTGAGGATATAATCATTATATTAGCTGTATTTTCTAATTTTATTTTCTTCTTTTAAGCTTTTAGTGACAAGTGTATGCATCTCGTTGGGTACAATAGTTTATATAACCTGTCCTATTTCCTTTTGTAAAAGTGTGCGAATACAGAGGAATGAAACTAATTGCTTCCTCCACCTCTGCATCTTCTTTTCCCTTTTCAAACACTTTTTAATTTTTGCTTTTTATCAATTTTGATCTTGTATGGGTTTGGAAATTGTTTCACATGGAAAATGAGTGATCTTTTTCCCACTTTCCCTCGTTTTATGCTTGTCTGATGTACTTTTTTCTCTATTTCATACTTGTTTGAGTTTGGAAATTATTTCGTATAGAAAATGAATGATCTTTTCCTAGTTTCTCCTTTCCTTTTCAGGATGTTAAAGATGTTTTTTATTTAGAATTAGGATGTTAAAGATGTAGGAAGTAGCAACATTTGCCTTTTAAGTGACCAAGTAGGTAACTTGAAGTTCCTTTTCCTCTGTTTGTGGTTGTTTGGAATTTATTTCACATGGAAAATGAGTGATTTTTTAGAGTGATCAGTGGGTAACTTGAAGTTCATTTACCTCTGTTTTGTGGTCATTTGGGTTAGGAAGTTGTTTCACAAAGAAAATTAGTGATCTCTATTTTTTGGTTCCAGTGGAGAATGAGTAATCTTTTCCCACTTTTTGCTTTTTCTTTTTTGGGCTATTAGAAATTGTGGAAGTAGTAGTTATTTACTTACTCAGTGATCAAGTACGAAATATGAAGTTTAAGGTCCTCTATTTTGTAACTGTTTGAGTATGAATCTATTTCTTATGAAAAATGGTGTTCTTTTCCCAAATTTCTTCTTTCCTTTTACGTATTGATAGAGATGATCAAGTACGTAACTTGGAAGTTCCTTTTCTTTTATTTTATGTTTGTTGGAGTTTGGAATTTGTTTCAGCTGAACAATGAGTAATCTTGAAAAGAGATTTATGGGTTTTTATGGTCTGGTGAATCCCATAATGTGTACGTACTAACGTGAACTTCATTATTCAACTAGTTTTGAGTCTTGTTGATGCTAATTGATAGGAGAGGTTATTTCCATGTACTTTTCTACACAACATAAGGATGGTGACAGTGAGGTGGACAATGAGGATCTCCTATGGCATCATCTTCTTCATTGTTCAACTTCCATCCTGGCATTTCAGAGGTATCTTTGTATTGTTTCTTGTGATTCTAACTCTTAGGATTTAGTTTTCTTTTGGTTTTTGCTCTCTGAACCGATGGCTCACTACCTAGTGGATTGCGTACTATCACGACCCGGAAGAGATATGATAAATACCTCTCCTTAATCATGACTTCTACTCTTGTCTTGATACCCCAATACTTGTAAACACGTAAAAAGACAATTGTGGTGAATCATAAACTCACTAAGGAACTCTACAACATATTTCAACCAGCATCCAAATACAAAAATATGGCTTAGCATTCTTAACAATACACAATAGCAATCACAATAATGGTCACATTAATAATCACAATACGGAGCTCTAAAATCTACATTCATCATGTCGGGATTCTCGTGGAGCACAGATAAATACTTATAGATCCTACAAATCAGGCCTACCAGATGGAAAAGTATCCCCTCCACGAGTCCAATCTACATACTCCTTATTCGTTTGATCACACATACTTCAGATTATCTGGTAGCCCCTTAAGCGATATGTGCGAACTATAAGGCCCACTTGGTATGGGACCATCTTGCATGTTATCATTTACATAAATCACACCTATTACATATTCGAAGATCAATAATCTGAACCCAATTATGATAATCTAAATCAACAAACAACAATCCAAATTTATTCCCAATAATCTGAGTCAACAACCAACAATCTGAATTCAATCCTCAATAATCCAAAACAACAATCAACATTCAACAATCAAACATCCAAAAATCTAACATTCACAAATCCAAAACTCAACAATCCACATTCAAAATCCATAACCAATAATATATACTCAACCCTACAAACTCAATGATCTAGAATAATATATAAATCACGTAAGATGGATAGAATTCACTTACCTCGAATAGTCCTTAATAGTAATCCCATGTCTCTAGACATGCTCTCATCCTTTTTGTTTATGAAAGCCTAAACAGAATTGAATTAATCGAAAGTTTTGTAATCTAAGTCGCATAGCTATAAGGACAAAACTTACACTACGAATTTGGAATTCCTGTCTTGATCTTCTGAAAGTTCCAGATAACAAGGTTGTCCTTCTCACCTTTGAAAATAACATTTGTGAGTTATTCTTGATGTGCACAATTTTGAGTAAAATGACAAAAAGATAGTACCAATCTTACCTCTAAGCTTTAGTGCAGTCGTTCCTATTTCGTCTGTTCTTTCTTGATCTCTTGTTGTCTGGCTGGTCTCTTCTCCTTCATAAGAGAGGTAAATTTTGTGAATGATATATCTTTTAGGTGTAGGATAACATATTAACCTTAGTTTTCCTAAACAGTTAGGGTTAAGTGGCAAATTACCAACTACTCCCAGGTAGCTTCTCTCTCTTTATGGTTACTCCACTGTACTTTGAAATATTTAATCATCCTCCTATGGAGTTGTTATAGTTTGGAATCTATGATTCTCAATGAAACTTCTTCATAACTCATATTCAGGCAAACTTCTGTTGGAACTTCTTTCACTATTTGACCTTCTCTTGGAATGTACTTTCGAAGCATAGACACATGGAACACATCATGTATTCCTGCTAAAGCCGGGGTAGTGTTAGTTGATATGCTAATTTTCCTATTTGCTCGATAATGTCATATGGTCCAATAAGCCGCAAACTGAGTTTTCCTTTCACCCCAAACCTACGAATAGTTTTGGTCAAGGAGACCTTCAAGAACACATGGTCTCCTACCTCAAACTCTACTCCCCTATGATGTTGATCTGCAAATTTCTTTTATCAATCTTGTGCTGCTTGTATCTGATTCCTTATCACATGCACTTTCTTAATTAATTCTCTAAACATCTCTGGACTAAGAATTCCTTTCTCTCCTATCTCATTCCAGTTGATAGGTGATTGACACTTCCTTCCATATAGGGCTTTGTAGGAGGCTATACCTATACTTACCTGGAAGCTGCTATTATATGCAAACTCCACCAAAGGGAGGTGATCTTCTAATTTCCCCCAAAGTCTAAAATACAAGCTCTTAGCAAGTTTTCCAGAGTTTGTATAGTTCTTTCAGACTATCCATCTGTCTGTAGGGGAAAGGCGGTGCTAAATTGCAGTTTTGTCCCTATTTCCTTTTGAATGCTACTCTAAAATTTAGACAGAAACCTCGAATCCCAGTCTGAAGTGATACTTAACAAAACTCCATGAAGTTGCACTATTTCCTTAAAATATAGTTCTACCATTTTCTCAATAGACATCCCTGTCCTATATGCCAAAAAGTGTGTAATCTTAGTAAGTCGATCAACTATCACCCAAATAATATTCTTCCTATGTGTATTCTTTGGCAGTCCTGTCACAAAGTCCATATTGATCATTTCCTACTTCCATTGCAGGATTTCTAATGGTTGTAAGGGACCAGCCAGCCATTGGTATTTGGCTTTAACCAATTGATAAATCATGTAGTTTTCTACATAGTTGGCTATCTCCTTTTTCATCACTGGCCACCAAAAGCTAAGTTTGAGGTCATGATATATTTTGGTTCCTCCCATGTATCCAGCATAACGAGCTATATGTGCCTTTTCTAACACTTTGTTCCTCAATTCCTTGAAAGCGGGTACACAAGTTCTATTTTTGTAGTATGGAAATCCATCTGCCCCTAGATGGAAGTTTTCTATCTCCCCTTGTTCAACTTGGTGCCTTAGTAAAGTCAATATAGCATTCTGATGCTATCCTTCACCCAATTGTGTTCGAAGTATGGGTTTTACTTCCATGCTTGCCAATAATCCTATAGATGAGGCATCCTCCAGTTTCAGACTCTTCAGTTCTTATATCAAATTCTCCTATATTGTTAACTCATTTTCTGTCTCTAGACTTAAATGATTGTCCTTCCTACTTAAAGCATCTGCCATTATATTAGTTTTTCTAGGGTGATAGTGAATCCCTATGTCATAATTCTTGATCAGTTCTAGCCACATTTGTTGCCTCATATTCAATTCTTTCTGGGTGAAAATATATTTGAGGTTCTTGTGATTTGTGTATATTTTACAACATACTCTGTAAAGATAGTACCTCCAAACCTTGAGTGTATAAATAACTGCTGCCAGTTCTAGATCATGAGTAGGGTAATTTTTCTTATATGGCTTAAGTTGTCTCGATGCATAGGGAATTACCTTATCATTTTGCATTAGCATGCATCCTAGCCCATTTGAGGCTTCATTATAAACCACAAAGTCTATCCCTTCTTTTGGTTGAGCTAGTATGGGTGCAGATATCAATATGTTCTTCAACTCTTGGAAACTCTACTCATATTCTCATGTCCATGTAAATTTTACTCCCTTCTGTGGTAATCTGGTTAGCGGCATGGCTATCTTGGAGAAGCCTTCTATATATCATGGGTTAATTACCCTCAGGTTCCTGAACTATTGACGATTTTGTAATAGGGTCCCTGTGTAATTTGAATAAGATTTAAGGTTCCTGTGTTATAACGAAATATTACTCTCAGGTCCCTGGCTTAACCTTCGCTGACATCATCAATTTTTTTTTATTTTTTTAACAGTGAATTGACCAAAATACCCTTAAGCCAAAAATAAAAAAATCCAAAAAACAAAATAAAAATTAGGGAAAAGTACAAAAAAAGTCTTGTGGTTTCACTTTTAGTCCTCCGAACCTAAATTCGTCCCGAACCTATAAAAAATTTCTTTTTCATCCCGTTTTTTTTACATTTTAGTCTCAAATCTCAAATGTTTTTCAATTATTTTTATTATATCATAAATTCATCCCGAACCTATGGAATTCC
>SOPF01026095.1:0-34089 GCA_012979155.1 Hypericum perforatum
CTTTTTTTTAATAAGTAAACTGAAATACACGTATTTAATATGATTAATAACTTTTTTTCGTCGGAATATGACTATAACAAGTTCCCAAATCCCGTTGCAACTAATGACGTTTAAAATTCATTACATCCATATAAAGTTGTTTGGAAATCATTTCATTACAAAATCTTGGAACACTTAATTATTTTGCAAAACTATGATTTAGTTTAATGTATGATACGGATAGTATTTTATTGCGATACAACGAATTTAGGGACCTTCGCACTTAATACCGAGCCAAAATAATTTTTAGTTTAGTTGTACACGGACTTGGATATATTTTTAGGTAATCACATGAATCGCAATCTAATTATTTAAACACTTGGCCTATATACTTTAGTCAACAGTATGCAATAAGCATGTTTTGCAAAATAATTTGCTCTTGTTTTATTGAAATTGACACAAGTTAATTGGTTAAAAAGATGGTTTTATTTCAATTGAATAATTTGCAAACGAAATGTATAAAATAAACGAGTCTTTGACGAACCAAAACCTTAATTAGCAAATGGATATGAATTTCCTTTTCCAGAAAATGGAGGAGCGCTGGTGTTAGAGTACATGCCAAACGGAAGCTTGCAGGACAAGCTACACCCTCCAGTGAGATCATCATCATCATCCAACTTGCCGTGGAGAAGGAGAATGTCCATAGCCTTGCAGCTAGCTGAAGCCCTAGAGTATCTGCACGACAAGTCCGACCCCCACATTGTACATGGAGACATCAAAGCATCTAACGTCCTTCTCGACGACAACCTCAACTGCAAGCTCTGCGACTTTGGGTCGGCCAAGGTGGGCTTCTCTTCCCACGGAAGCCATGTCAGGAAGATGGTGTTGATGGGTTCCCCAGGGTATACTGATCCTCATTACATGAGGACCGGGTTGGCCACAAAGAAGAACGACATCTACTCGTACGGGGTTATCCTCTTGGAAATGGTGACGGGGATGGAGGCCTTCTCTGAGGAAAAGAACATGTCTTTGACGTCCATCCTTGGTCCCCTCATTAGATCAGAAGCCCAAGTGGGCTCCTGGCTTGATGATGTGGTGGACCCCAGGCTGAGGAAGGAAAATGTTGACCTTGGCCAAGTGAGGACCATTCTTTCTCTCGCTGCTCTTTGCCTATCTCAGTCCCCCGCCTCGAGACCTTCTGCTGCCCAAATATCGAGTACCATTAGCGACATGTCGCCTTCTGCTTCTTTCCTCTCGTCTCCACCAAACAAGGACTTAACCTATTTCAACCATCTTAATCCGATTCAATTTTAGCAGTAAATCTCTCACAGTTTTATTCTTTCTTTTTTATAGGGACTCTTGTTTTTTTTTGTTGTGTGTATATGTTAGAGCTAAGTTTAGTTAAATATCAATTTTTAGTTTATACCCATTTGTATAGACGCATTAGCACACGGTTTCTCTCGGACTCCACTCCCATGAGAGAAATATTTAAGTGAATTGGATTGATGATATTAATTGTTTATTGATTGTGATGATTTGAAGTAAGGATAAGGGTATGAGTAAAAAATTAAGTAAAGTGGGTTAGGATGATATGGATAAAAAATAATTAATTTTTATTTCGGGAATAGTATAGAATGAGTTGTTTTGAGATACGTATATGTATGGATAATCTAATTGACCAAGCACACACTGTTTGTTACACATTTCAACGAAACAAATAAGACCCAGAAGAACATAGTTCTTGAAGCTTGGACGAGGAAAGGTAAGAAGAGCCACGGGAAGCAGGAATCCCTTAATCTTGGGATCTTAGGAGTACAGCTAGGAATCCCTTAATCCTATAATTTTTAAATTTTGCATAGGATCTAAATAGGCAGAACTATGACAAATCATAAAATCATGTGATCTTAAAAAAAATATTCCTGATCTTGGTAACTTTAATTTATACATCTCTTTTATTATTAAGGGCATATTCAAAAATGCATCTGCTATCCTTACAATCGATATTAGAGTTTTTGGTATGTATCCAAGTAGACTTTGATAAAGATGAGGCAAGGCAGGGGTTGATCTATAATTTCACAAGAAGTACATGGATAATTTAGTAATAATGCTAGAATTAAGGATTAGGGTTTTATGCATTGTCCATCTATGCAAGTCGTCCACCGAGGGTATGAGGAGGTGTTGAGTTAGTATAGGTCCAAGGTTCAAACCTTGGCTTAAGCATAATTTGTAATAGAATAGGATTAGAATAAGATCTCAAAAAAAAAAAAAATTCGCCCACCGTGTGCTTCGAGGAGCAAGGGAGAGCTCCCAACCACCCTTGTCTATCGTACGCAAAGAGAGTTGAGCCAATGCAGAGAGGGTGAATGTTGTGGAGATAGATCCATGTTCTATCACAGTGTTATAGGTAAAATTACAGGGACTTGGAGATCCAAAGAATTTGTATTCAAGACAAATTGACTTTAGAAAACTTCTTGAATCCAATGATAAAAAAGATATCATAAGAATAGAATCATATTTTCTCTAAAACAACTCTAGAAGCAAACATCTAATTTGGGCACCAACTAAATCTTACATCAAAATTTTCTTACTATTTATTTAGTCCTAAGTTGCTAACATAGATTTACACGATTAACGATATCAAAAAGGCTTACTACCACTAAAATAAAACCTAAACATACTATTGATCCATTAAATTTACAAGTAACAATTCATCGTGCTTGAGTTTCTTGTCCTCAAGAAACCAGAAGAACAAAGCATCTTTTATTTTGCCCTAAAAGGACTACTCTGTTATGATCTAAAACTGTCTGGTACCAATCTATAATTAATCATCCTCTGGAAAAATTTTCTTTACTCCAAATTTTACTTTGCTAGCATAGGCTTAGAAGAACAAAGCATCTTCAATTTAGGCCTAAAAGAAGTACTCTGTTATTTTACAGAGTTTTATTTTTTGGTCCTTGGGCTTGAATTGGGTGGAATTTGTAAATCGCAAAAGGAAAACAAATGGGCCAACAAAAGAGCCCAACAAGGCGGTCTTGTCATAGAGTTGGCCCATTCCCTTGTTACCTATATACCGTATCCAAAGTCCCAACTCCTAAAATTCTTTCAAATTAGGGTTTCAGAAAACCCTCCTTCCCCGAAGAAAAAAAAGGCGAAGGGAAAATCCCCCAATGGCTTGCACCATCGATTTCCGGCGCCTGGACGAAGGATTCGGCGGCAAGACCTACAAGCGCAAGCGCGAAGAGGCCGCCTCCGCCGCCGCCCATGACACGGCCATGGACGTGGAGATGGAGGCGCCACCTCCATCGAAGCGATCGGCCGTCGCCTCCTCCGAGGACCCCGACAAGCCGGTAGCTTTCGGTAGGCCAACCTACGACGGGGTGATAGCTGGGAGGGTGTCAGGGCGGAACTGGAAGCAGGTGCGGACGCAGCGGTCGTCGGCGATACGGGTTAGCGTGAAGGGGAAGAGCTTCGAGGAGAGGAAGAGGGAGAAGGAGGTGAAAAATGCGTTCAGGGAGCGGATGACTGAGCTCAAGGAGGAGATCCGCCTCAACAAGCAGGCCAAGCGCAAGCTCCGGGCGGAGAGGGAGAAGAGGAAGCAGGAGAATATCCTCAAGACTGGTACCAAGTTGCAGAAGATCACTAACCCTAACACATTGAAGAGGATCGCCAAGTCCAAGGACAGGAAGCTACTTAAGGTTATCCCCGACGATGTCGTCAACAAGTCCGGCAAGAAGTAGATGCGGTGTTGGCTTTAGGGTTTTGTCTCCCTTTTTTGTGTGTCTAAAGCTGGATAATTTTTGTTGTTTTCAATATTGAATTTCAGTGCGATTGAAAGGTTTTGGTCTATGATGTATAATGCTTGAACCCTTACTATGATGTTTCTCCCCGCGATCTTGGATATCACCTTGATCACAGTGTGGCATTGTTCTGTTGATCTGTCCGGCGTGCTGATTAATGCGAACAAAGAGGCAGCCACTCGTGTCGAAGGTGACGACAGGTTGTGTCTGTCAGGTATCCTTCCTACGCCGTTTTCTTTGCTAACAGTTATATTCCTGAGGTTAGCTTCTAGTGTTTGCCGAGAACACAAGGACAGGCCAACTGTATGCAGGGACCTTTCGGATCCCTCTTTCCCGCATTGCCTTCTTTGGCTGCTTCCATAGATTGTCCCAGTTGCCTGCTGCCGCCGATATGTTGGACGTGGTGACATAGTCAATTCCATTTCTTAGAACTTCCATGTTGAACAATTTGGTTGAAGCTCCTGAAGCTTAGCTAGTCTGTGGTTCATGCGAATCCTGCATGATCTCAAGATGAATGGCCATTGGGTTCGAATGGCATCTGAGATATTGTCTTCTCGGCTTCTTCAAATCGTCCTCTCTGATGACATTGCTGATCTGCGAAGGATTTTGAATGGTGGTATCTTGCAAGTTCGCGTCAGCAATAAATAAGCTCTTGGAAGGATACCCTTCAATGAGTTGAGCAACTAGAACTTATCCTCGACACTGCTTTGATTCCAATTGGGTCATCTCCCATTCATCAAATCCACTCTTTTTCGTAGACTAAGAACTAAATAATGATACAATGAGTAAACTGCGAGCAATATACAAAACAAACAAAATGATTAGATCACCATACCAATCTCTATAACCAACAAATGTGGCAACGAAGCCATTCAACCAAAGAAAGGAATCCGTTATAACAGAATTAGTCGAAACCCAGTGTCTCTAACAGCCTTGTCTTTCAATACTCCAAGCAACAGTAAAGGTGCTGTGGTGTGCTTTCCGGCAGCTGTCCTTTGCATTGCTGATCAGGTAGCTTGTCTGCCGACCTTTGATGCCAGCCAGTGTTTCTGGAGAAGGTCAGCTCATAATAACAAGCAAATGTTTGGTCCCCTTGACTAAGTTAGTCGTGACAAAGGACAATCTCCATATGAGTTCCCGAACTAAGTGGAAACACTTGAACAAGATTTGTGCCCAAACACGGTAACAGCACAAGTATAGCTCACACTTCTGACTACGACGAGTGCCTAACGCAAACCAGATCATCCAATTTGTTTCCGTCCATTTTGTACAAAGAAACCCCGTCCATCTGGTTGTAATGATCACGCGCTTCTTTTCTTAAACTCTCAAAAGGCATAACTTCCCATTTACTGTAGTTTGAATTCTTTCTGATATCGCTCATGTCTGAGGATCCAGATATGGGAGCACTGTCAGAGTCCACATTCCCCCATACCTTACAGCTTCCAAACTGTCCCAAGCTAACTGGATCGGTGGAACCCCTCTTTAAGCGCAAAGCAGCAGCATGGGCTCTTCTTATCATTTCTCGACTAGGCACATCTGACCAGTCTTGTTCTCTTTGTGATCTCATGGGGGAATGGATCCTAATAACCTGAAAATGTTGATCAACATTAGTTACTCAAGATATGTGGCCATCTGATGGTTGAGCAGTAGAAGCCTCCACAAAACTACAAGCAAAAAGACCATACCCCGAGGCACTCCAGCAGCTGATAATATGCTCTCCCTTGCAGTGGATTATGCCCTTTCCTCGGCGTAGAGAAGTAGCGGGTCCTACATATTGAGTTTATTAATTAGTAAATGTGTAAAAGGGATTCGAACATATGCAGGTACATTAAGAAGGAAATATGCACCCCGGGGGGTTTGCTCCACATCAGTTTAACAAGATCATGCGCCCTCTCGATCCCCCGCCAATATGATTGATCTTAAACTAAGAAGAGCAAAAAGAAGAAGATACCAATCTACTCTGAACATTTTTGATAATACCAAAATACAAAACTAAATTAGTACATCAAGAGCTTGGGAATCACCATTCAGTATAGCCTGGATCAACTGTGAAACCATATATATCAACAATGTCACACATTGAAAGTGCAAGTTCGATAGATTTCATTCCAGTTCCTTTGGCACCTCTCCGTAAAACTATTCCTTGAAAGAGGTAAACAGGGTTTGGAATACTCTGCAACAAAAAAGATGCACTGGAATCAGAAAATGCATGCGAGAAAGTCTTCAAATATTGAACTGCTGAACTTTGAAAGCAGTCTGCAAAGGAAACCAATGGCCCGCCCAGTTTAAGCTAGAAAGTTATTCAGAAGGAGCCGCCAAAGAGGTATCTAATGCAGCTGATTCTATATAAGCAAACCGGTTTTGGTTGCACCACTAAAAGGAAGATACAAGTTCCTTGACTTGGAGAGTCTTTAACTTCAAACAAAGATCCGCAGCCTTGGAACAAACCTTTTGCCCAATTGTTTTTGAACTATCCCTATCTGAATGCACAGCATTAAGAAATGACGCTCACCTTTATCATCGCATTGAAATCTCTGTGTGTCAAGCTTTTTATTATAAGGACCTCGTCAGCTGCAACAAAGAAAGAGCTGTAAGAAGTGTGCTTGAGCAGCGACGTTTCTATATATCGCTGATCCTTTTCCCACAGAAAACGGAAGAACAAAGAGCATTTATGCAAGACGACATAAGCCTGAAAACGATAAGGTGCTCCATGCAAGTTCCTCCAATCCTATACAATATAAAAATATGGAAGATACAAGGGATTGTTGAATGTGACGATTGCAAGCTGATCTAGTCGCTACTTTCCAAATCGTAGAACATAGTCTAAGAAGGGGAGAAGCTAGGAACTGAAAAGAATAAGGATAACGGCAACACCGAAAGCATTGTTAACTTACTTGATCCGTTGAGAATCGGCACCATGTTGCGAGCAGCTCCCCGCACTACAAGGCGAAAATCCCTCTTTAGCCCAACATATTTGGCATATTTCTACACAGTAGAATGAAAGGGACCATAAGCATATCTGTTTTACATTCTGACAACGAAATCACTTGAAAGTTTGAAAAAAATAATTATGCAGCTCAACACATTGCAACTAAGGACTTTGCGGAGACAAAAAATTTTGCATCCCAATGTAAGTGGTTTTGGATTGAGGGGAGGGGCAGAGGGGGTGAGAATTATCATTTTACCTCGTTAACAGGGGCTTCATTATCTCGTATAACAGCATCATGACTATCAATTTCCTGCCCAAACTCGGTCTTCAGAAGATCTCCAGAATTACCAACAACAGCACATGTGCGAAATTGCCGGGGACGGAAAGGGGGCTTTCCAGGGAGGAGTAGGTTAAGATGCTCCTCGCAAAGAGTTCTATTGTAGCATTTCTTAGCGCCCCTGTACAGAATTATGAAAAATAAGGTAACAGCTTAACCCCCCAGTCATGAAAAAAGGAACACTGACAAGAGGCAAACACCAGAGATCATACAATTGAGCAATCCTTTTTGCAGCATACTCCAGCCATCCATCAGGTCGGGCATCCAAGTACTCCCTTGTGAGCACGGTGGTCATGTTGCGGTACTGCATTTCCCGAAGACATTAGCCGTTACAATGAATCCGTCAATCAAAATACGCGCAAAGCTGAAAGACGTAAACAGCAAATTAGCGCACCTGCTCCCAGAGTAGTAGAGCCTCGCAGACATTGTAATTGTACTCCAAGGGTTCGTAAATCTTAAATTGCTCGTTGTACTGAACAAAAAGAACAAGAAAACACTCCAGCATCAAGTAGTAGCACACGAGTGCGATAAAGAGCAATGTAGGGAGTTGCATAAGATAATACCCAGGTGCTGTTGGTCCCAAGGGGAAACTTGAGTCTCAATTGGCAATGGTCCACAATGTCAGCAGTCAAACCAAGTCCCCGGTTCGCCTGAAGTTGCCATGAAAATAGTTACACCCCAAGATCTACAACTTCAAACACACGCACGCACGCACTCGCAATCTGGCACTTGAGCTCACAATTTGCAAGTTAAGTGCAAGCAGGAAGCATTAATTTGACTATGACCAATCCGAGATTCGGATCCATTTAAGTTCCGACCTCCGAACGCCTGTAGAATAAGTGAAGAGCAAACAGCTTCTAGATGAGAGAGAGAGAGAGAGAGAGAGAGAGAGAGAGAGAGGGGTAACGAACCACGCATTGTTGAAGGGAAGACTGAAACTGGGACAGGATCCGGACATCTTCCGGGTTGGGATCGGACCGGGCGCCTTTTAAAGAGGAATGATGACGGTTAGGGCTTTCTATTCCGAGAAGATGAAAGCGAAGGGACAAGAGAGAGAGACGAACCGGAGGAGGTGAAGAGAGAGGATTGGATGAAGAAGACGAGGATGATAGAGAAGACGGCGGCGGCACAGACCAGACGCAGCACCGACGGCGGCGGCGGTTTCCTGCTTACTACGCCTCTCATCATTAGTAACCGTCTTTGTTGCAACGAATTGGAGGATTTAATTGTATTATATATGTTATGGATCAACAACAACAGCACTAGCTAGGAGGAGGAGATTTAATTGTATTAAGGGTACAAGGAAGGAGGGCATTTCTCTTATGGCCAAGTAGTTAAAATCTAAATTTTGCTATTAAAATTTTAAGATTTTAAAGCGGTGGAAATTTTTTTTTTTGAAATTGACATTTTCTAATTAAACATTTTTTTTTGAAATAATATTAAGCAGTTAGTGAATTTTGATATAGATATTAAATATTTATTAGTTAGTATAACATAAATTATCATATAATCCTAATCATAACTCTAATTCTTAGTATATATTGATGTTATTAATATAAATTTTGAATGCTTTGTTGAATTAAAAAATTAGATGAATTTGAAAATTTTATATTTTAAGATGATATTTGAGAATCATTATTTGTGACTTATTATTCAATTAATAAAATTTATGTTATATTTATATTTTAATATATATTTATTATTTTATCAATTATGTAAAATCTTACAATTCGTTATACGATTTTACGATATATATTTTTTTATTTTCTAAAAATTTTTAGTGAAATTCCGATTTTGACAACTTGATTACGGCTGGCTTCTCCCGATAAAAAAATCCAATTTCAGTTTTTTAAGGGCTTCGGCTATAATTTTACCAAACTATAAAAACATATCATTTCGGATGCTACATTAATCTCTGGTAATCAGCTTTTTTTTTCTGGTTTAAATACGTAAAAGGTTAGAAAAGTGAGACACCAAATAACATTGGTACACTTGGCATTTCTCACTGGATCTTCCCTAATAATGTATATTTTACCACAAATTGACATTAGACTAGTAGAAATATGGTTCTGGAATTTCCGTAATTATACAATCAGTAATTACTGCATAGGAGAACAGACAAATATTAAACTAGTAGTACAAATACTTTCCAAATTAAATCACCGTCGGACGTCTACATTACACACACTCATCACATACATGTATATATTGAAATAAACAGAAGCTTGGTAGGTTGGTCCTAAATATTAATGGGCGAAAATGGTCAGTAACGCCGACCACCCGCGGTTGACAAAAGAACTCGGCTCTGTTTCTTCCCTTTCTTTCCAGACTCGTTCTTCACTTTTGGGGTTCCCCCAACGTTCTCTCCAGATTTCCCTCTAGCCATCACATTCGCAAACGATGGCGGGTTCCTTGAGTCTACGTAGCAAGATAAAAAAGAAGCCTCTGGTTATTTAACAAGGAAAAATGAGCTCCAGGAGATGGAGATTGCGACTCGCGATTTACCTGCAACGCTTGGTGGATCAGCAGCACCTCCGCCATTACTCCCCGGGGCAACAGGCTCCGCCTTCAAGGAGGGAGAATCATGTGCAGCAGCATACCCTAGTCTCGTCACATTAGAGAACGAGATTCTCTCTCCAAAAGTAGGAGGGCTCGACGACATCACACTCGAGCTTCCAAGGGCTACAAATGTAAAAGCACCACGTGAACGTCATAGAAGAAGGAAACCCAACATACGATTAAGCCACAGAGAGAAGAAATGATGCCATCCAGAGTAATGTTACGTCACTACTTCCACTGCAAGCAGTAGGAAGCTTGAGTAGTTAATAAGCCAAGAGAGAATATAATGACGGGAGCAGCCCACTTCAGCAATAGCAACTGATACCACTATCCAATTTTCCAAGCACATCTCATGTCGTCTTGATAAAGAAGCAATAACAAGATAAAAGAGCGTATGAACTATATTGCATCAAAGGATTTGCTCCAAGACATACTTCTATGTTTCAAGCAAAAAGCACCACCACTTAAGTGTGTAGCAAACTATCATGTACTGCCCAGCTGATGACCCAAAAGCTGCAACAAGCAACATCGATGGAAACACTCCTAGAAGTGCAAACATAAGGCCACCTTAAAGACATCATTTTTGGCCTGTCTATGGCATAATTGTCAAAGCTAGTGATCATTAAACTTTATAGCAAATAAATACAAATTATTGCTGCGAGCTGGATGTTGCCATATGAGATCTGAGCAAGTCCTCTAACATTACCTTGAAAGTCGTCCAAGGAAAATTGAGGGGGTCCATAATGTGAGCATTCGCCGATGCTCAATGAGACGGGCATATAATCCGCTGCAGCGGCAGCGGCTGCAGCTACTTCAGCCTTGATTTGATCCTTCCGTTCCTACAAAAACACCAGCATAAAATTCCTAACAACCAGAACATGCACCAAGCACATGCTTGACCCTCAGCAGTTATATAGACTACTTGCATGAAACATAAGGGTGAACAGTACCTCCACCTTTTCCAGTTAACAATAAATGACTGCCTACTATATTCTCACAAGTCCTCTTAAGTCTTAACATAAACATTTTGTACAAGCAATCACACTGCAGATACCTTATCAGCAAGCTGCCTCCTTTGTTTCTCTCGTTTCTTCATTTCATCCATAAAAGGCATCATTGCATGAGGAGGAAGCATTCCGCTCAAATCAATTTCACAAAGCTGACAGAAATAAAGACTAATGATTAAAGTCTAACTGATGGGTTTTTACATACGCGGGGATATTGGAGTCATAAAGACTACCTGATATGTTGTAGTCAAAGAAAAATGGCTCAGATAGCGATAACGCCTCCGTGTCGCCTCTGATTGACGGACAGTTTCTAACTGCAAGATTTTTCCTCTTATTCTGAGGGGGGAAAAGATAAAGCCTCAGTAAATTTATGCATTTTTAGTTCTTTTTTTTTTATTTGAAATGCATTTTTTAGTTCTTTATACTGGAGTTCCTATAAACATTTAGCAACAGCAACCTCACAAGAATACAGTGGTCAGCCTATGATTGGAGCAACGACAATCCAAACACATCTATTTTGCCAAAATTTCATAAGAAGATCTAAGACCAACAGTAGAACTTTTTTGACACGGAGAATTTCAATTACCAAAGGTATTTGCTATTACATAGGTCCTATCTATAGGAATTTCCATATCCTACCAAAACCTTAAGGTAGTGAGTAGGTGGATCTTCCCACCTTGTAAACTAGCCCAACCCACTTGCAACTTTCGATGTGATACTATCCAACCATGCTCTCTCAAACAAAGCCCATCGGCTGAAATTTGCATGGACTTCACACTGACTCTCGTGCTTTTAAATGGGGGTTGTGAGATCAAAACGGTCCACGGGTCTCGTTATAGCAACTGACTCTGATACCATATAGGAATTGTCGTATCCTACCAAAAAACTCAAGGAATTTCCCATCTTATAGAATATAGACCAGCCCAATCCACTTGCAACTTTAGATACGAGATACTCTCCAACACTATCTACATCATGAAAATAAGATATTTTCATGTATTCCTCCGACCTGTTTGGAAGCATGTCATAACTGCCATAATGGTGTAGGAGGCACTTCATATTTATTGTGTGAAGAATGATGTGTTGACCATCAACTGCCTGGAAGAATTAATAAACAGGGATAAGCACAAAAAACTAGAAGCCAGCAAGATTCATGCTTACAAATGATTATCACATTTTAGCTGCAAGTTAGGCGTCCCAAGTTTCTGGAGCAATGTCATAACAGCCTTCGTTCTGTTGAAGTCAGAGTTCATAAACGAGAATACCCTTAAGAATGTAACGAACCATTTCCAGCAGCCTTACAAAATTGAAATTTTGCATGGTGTGGCAGCCAGTCACTTGGATAATGCACGCCAGGACCAACAACAAGCAGAACCAAGAGCATAAACCCAGATTTGAACAATTTCCCTACTCATTAATGATATCCAGCTGGTTTTAACGCCATTGCAACAGCTAAATTGAATAGTAATTTTGGTGCAGCAGACAGTGGGAGGAGAAAATATATCCAAAATAAAGAAAATATTCAACAGAAGCTACCTGATAAAAATTATATGACTCCTTGTCCTTAGCCCGTTCATGGCTATCTGAGTGGCTCTGCGAAGCCTCGCTCCCAGTTTCATCATAGGATGATGACAAGGCTGCATCTTGGCCCTCAAAAGCTTCACTATCAAATTCTTCATTCAGGACACTACCCAAAGGCTCAGACTGGTCAGCCACATGCTTTACATGCTTTGAACCCCGATCACCTCTGGCCAAAGATTCAGGAGACAAAAGTCCATCAACTTTGAACTGCGAGTCCGCATACTCCGAAGTTATATCTCTACCAGATGCACGATGCTCACTCCAGTATTTCTTCCTCTGTTTTAATAATCTTACTGCAGCAGAGACATATGGAAGCTTTTCTAAATCATCAACAAGACCGGACTCCGCTCTTGCTATCCAACCATCTAGGTCAGACATTGCTTTTGTAACCGATAAGTCAACATCTGTAGTAAAAGTGAATTTTGAGATTGGATCACTGGGGCTGCAGTCACTACTTTCACCAGTCTCCGGTTTACACTTCTGTGCTGGAGCAAATGAACCTTTTGCTCGAGTTAGAAGCATAAATTCTATAGTATCCCCTACATTGTACTGCCTTACATTCTCTATATAGATGGTGTACAGATCCTTCACAGATACCATCATAAAACATAGTGGACATCTTTTGAAAGAATCACCCTTATGATCCTCCTTGCCCATCAACAAGTATTGGAGGATACAAGGGAAACAAAATATATGCCCACAAGAAGTTATTTGCGGGCATATAGGATCATCTAGACAAATCGGACATTGCACCACTGATGGCGTAGAGTACCTCAAGCAAATTATGTCCTCCCACTGAAGCATTTTATCCGGATCCATCAACTCCGGAGAATAGTTCCCCGTATCTAAGACAACAAACTTGTAATTGGCCTGAAGAAACAAATCCTTGTTATAAGGCTTTATCTTGTAGGACTTCCTTGGAGGAGGGGGCCTCGGCTGAGATCGAACAATGGGATCATAGTGGAAGTTAAGCAAATGATTCGCATTTGTCACCTGGGCCCTTCTACCAGATCCAGTATGGTTGCTTGCTTGAGAACCGCTAGACCTGCTGCCGCTAATATGTTCACCTCGTGGGGATGCAGCACCTCTGGTCATTCTTGCATTTGGATGAGCAGGTGCATTCTGCGAATCTGCCATGAGTTGAGGTTGTGGAGAATTCTTTCGGCCATTGGGCGTCACTAGTTTACTCACCTAAATTTGACCAATACAACAATCCTTAATATCACTGGCTTCGTTAAACAAAAGCAACTAGCTAAAAACAGGTAAAAAAAGGTACCTTTTCGGAAGTCTCACTGGAATCTTCTGCTCCTGCAACCAGGGGGCCTAATTAAACAATCACATGTGAGCAACAGCATCACCACCATATCAAAAGATGACATAAAGGTGGCAAGACACAGTTGCAGTGTCCCGATAACAACTGTTAATAACTTGAACCGAATGAACATTGACCAATCTCATACACAAGCAAACAACAAACATTATGACCCTAATTGAACAAACCGACCGAACAAACAAACCAACATGTACTCACGTACCCTAATAACCCTAAATTGAGCTAATCAATTAAATACCTAACAACCCTCTTCCGGACAGAACACACCCAACCCAACGCGATAAAAAAGCAGCAATCTTCCTCTTCCGTGGAAAACAAAGCAACGAGCTTTAACAAAGACGGGGACCGAATAGTCGAAAAAAGCTCACCTGGGGCACCGGACGACGGCCGGGGATCGGGGAGGGATTGGCGGGAGAGATCGGAGAGGGGTTGGCCATGATTGGGGGAGTTAGGGTTTGGAAAGGGAACCTGGATAGGGGAAGACGGCGTAGTACCTTGAGCCTGTGTGGGCAAGATGGACATGAAAATTCACAACTGAGATTTTGGAGGTGGGGGAGGCTGTCGGTCTCGTCCCAAGGCTTGGCTGGTTCGCTCTAATTTTTAATTTTCTTTACCAAAGTTTCGTTCTTTTTGCGAAATTTATTTATTTAGATCACCGAACGTAATGGGCCCCACTTGTTCTTTCTTCAACCGAATTGCTTGTCAAATGACCAGTCCACCCCTCTTTACGGTACACATGGGCCGCTTCTCCACAACCCACCAGCCCATAATATCTTCTTATTAATCAATTAGTTAAGGTTGTTTTGGTGTCTAATAATTATTTTTTTCAGGAAAAAGATCCATCTCTTTTATTAAATAAGGCCAACAACTTACAATCTCTTGGAACATAACAGCAGAACAGTAAAGCATAAAACAACTAGATTAATCCGGAGGCCAGTAGACTCTGATCGGGTGGCACCAGCAATTTGGCCTCATGATGTATATAGATTGGAGAATCGACTTTATCATAACCTCCATTCATGCTCGTAACAACGTTCTCACCTTTCATGTACCAATTTGGTCCGATTTTACAAGTTTGAGAAAAAATATCTTTTTTCAAATAACAGGTTCAAATCTCACTCTTTGCAGAAAAAAAAATTGTTTATGAGAGAACAAAACTCAAAACTGTTTAAAATCTCGAAATTTATACTCAAAAGGGTACCATGTTACAATAACGATACATTTTGATCAAAGCAAACTACAACGTGGTGATGGATTCATGCACTGTTGAAGGGTATAGAAAGAAACTTCCTACTACATACAACAGTTGCTGCCTCGTTCGAACCTTCGAAGTCCGAAGGTGGTCCATGCGACAAGTACTTGAGTCGAGCTCAGCTCAAGAAACCAATAACAGATAACACCACCAGTAGTTGGTCGGCCTATATGTTACAGATTATGCATCAGAGAGCGGGTAGGCCGAGCCTTGGAAGTCGATGAGGAAAGTGCGGATTTCCATGGGGGCGAGTTCCACTGCCAATGTTGCAGGATCGACAGGCCGCCCTCTGATGAGAGGAGGGGAATTATCTCCAGGAGTCGACCCTTCCGATCTCCATTTCAGCCTCTTTCTCTCCATTTCTGACCGCTCCTGGTTCGCTGATAAACTTGTTTCAACGAGCTCATCAATCTGGCAAAAACAGTTACAACTCACTTAGATATGATTGAACGCATCAGAGAAATTGGCGGAAACCATGGCTCCCTGCAGCTTCTACCTTTCTTCCGGGGAACAACTTCTTCAATTCTACCGTTGCCATCACGGACAGATCCTGGTCTTCTCCAGCCTATGCAAGTTATCATCGACAGTTACAACTTGAACTAGAAATGCATGCGTATTGAATTTATGGCCAGAAGCTCCTAACTATATATTAGTGAACTGGTAATTGATGGTTCTATGTAACAGCAATGCATTAGCAATTAGCTGTCGATGAACACGTAAAACGTGGACAGTGAGAACCTCGAATAGATGAGCGAGTCGCAGGAGAACTTTTCCGTCATTTAGCTCCTGTCCGTTTACAAGAGAGAATGATTACATTAGAGCAAACCCAGTACAAGCGTACGAAGTTCATGAAAATGCCAATCTTCTTTTACGGCAACAAAGATTTAGACCATTTATGTCATGTCTTCACGGACATTTCCGAAAAAGCTCCCTTAGATACTGAAGATTTAAGTACCTGGAGGGTTATGATTGCAACATTGTCGGGCAAAGCATAGGAGGGATCAATGCTTGAGAAAGTGACCATGCGAGAAGGCACCCAGTTCTCTCCATCCTGCATCAGTAAATGCTTGATAAGATTGCCATCGATCAGAACAAGAAATGGAACTACTTTCAATATCCGATGACTAGTTCACCTGTTCAGTAAATGCTAGTAGGAGGGGTGAGTATATTTCCTGACCAAAAGAGCGGCGCCATTTTGCACCATCTCCAACAGGATCGATTCTGAAGTAGTATTTTCCTTGGACCTAGATCAGTACAAAGAAGTGATAACAGTTTACCGTAGTGATTAAGCTGTAAACTGGAGTGCCAACTGTAAGATTCTCTAACTGAAGTTAATCTACAGCAACTTCAAAATTTCACCGGAAGGAATAGGAGCATGTTACATTTACCGTTCCTGAATGCGCTTACCGTCAGACCAGAGCAATGATCATGGACACAAACTGTTTCATTGAGAGCTTCATCAACACCCCTGGAATCATCCAGCAATAGCCTCCTACAATGAAGAAAGAGTATTTATTGTACTGCCGAGTTTCTTGAATGTAAATCAATATGTCAATAGACTGTCCTAGATTTGACTATACCTTCAATTCACAAAAAGGAAAAAAAAATTGTGTAAGAAGTTGTTGAAAAAAACCTATGAAGCATCAGCTCTATCTGCCCATCAACTATGCTAGAGCCTCCAAGCGCTCTATCGACCAAAACTGAGAATTCTTTACTTTCATCTTTCACATAGATCCCGAGATTCAGCTGTTTAAACCAAATAAAATAGAGGAAGTTAATTTTGGCCGTGAACTTCAGAATAGGAATGAATGGCTTTGAAAGGCAGCTACACTGTTATGGAATATGTCGAAAAACATACAGGGTAATAGTTTCCAGCAATGGGTTGGTTTACTTCCAGTTCCCAGTCCGTTCTATAATCACGAACCTGCAACAAAAGATAAAGCTTATTAGATGCCGAACTGAGATAAATTAATCACCACAGTAAAGGGGATTTCCTTGGAGTTGCATTATTTCCAAAATATTGAGAAATGTTAATGCCAAATACAACCAACTTGGGGAATTAAGGCACTTTCAGCTAACTGTTCACACCTCAAACATACCCTTTTTAAGAAATCACGCCCATTCGAATCTGTGTAGAACGTTTTATTGCTTTGCACTGTAGTTGAAATTTGGGTTACAACTTCTTTACCAATTCCATCATCAACGGGAATAGGTCCAACCTGACAACGGTGCAACGAAGAATCACTCATAGATGTTCACCAAGTAAGATCAATCATAATAACCATCTATGTGGTCTACAACATTGAAATATTCATGATATTGATGTACGGAATGCAAGTGGATGGTGATAAATAATAATAGCCAAAGTGCAATCAGAAGTAATCTTACAATAAACTCCACTTCAACATGCTCTTTCCCTTTGTACAACCTGGTTATCTGCAAGGTGCAAAAAATATATCATTTTTAATTATTATGCCTACAAGAAGATAAAACGTTTTGGAAGAATGGATGCTTGAAATAACAAAAGATATCACAGCACAAAGTTGGAAGCAAGAAAAATCAATAGCAGCACAAAGAAAGTGGAATCGGTAAAAAAGATGACAATCCAACAAGGGTATGGGCAGTGTATGGTGGAGAGACACTCATAACCGCAGATGGGATAGCCACAAGATGCAAAGGGACAAAATTCAAAGTGGAGCAACTTCGAAGAGAATGCAATTGCATAAACCCAAAACTAGGGCAGAAAAAGCTAATAACAAGTGAATGATGACTCAACGGCCAAGGGAGGGATGATGTCTGCGAAATCCATGGGGTACTGTAATGAATCTACTTATAATAAAAGGCAGAATTTCAATGGGTTGATAACAGACAGGAAATGAAGGTAGGATAAATCAGCATTGGTGAGCAAGTGGTATAGCAATGTCTCTCGATAGAGAAGACAAGGGGAGGCTTCAGAAAGGAAAATGGATCATCTAGCAGCAAAAGAACATCACCTGATATACCCATTGGTTGATTCGTTGATGTACTTCGTCCAGAACTGGTCCGCGAACAACAGTCAATGGCTCCTGAGCAATTTAAATTGTCTTAGGTGATGATATCGCTGATTTTGTGTTCATTTATAATGAGATAAAAGTACATAAGGCAACCAACCTTCCCTTCCTGCCTCAAGAGAAATGTACCATTCGGGCGGAAGATGTATGCTCCAGCATTCTTGCATATGCAAAAAAAGGCAAGCATTGTTCACGCTCTCAAAAGTTGTCAATAACAGACCTTGGTGCTTAAAAGCTTCGTTTAATTTGCGTTTCATCTAAATGACAAGCTAGCAGTATTCTGGAATCTTTCAGAAGAAGGAAAAACACAACGCCAATGTTTCAGTATCAAGTACCTGTGGTTTTTCGTCCTCCGTCCCGTTGTAGGCAGAATAAAAGCTGAACGACTGTTCTATTGATTCCTCAACCTTCACATGTCAGAACAACAGTCAAATTGAACAGAAAATTCTAGAAGAGTAGACATGATTGAAAAACTAGGTCTCTGACAATTTTCTGCATAACACAGATGAACATAAGTTGAGAAAGAGTCACTTGGTCTCCTACATACCGAGCTTCTCTTATTGGTGTAACTAGGGTGTGTGCTTTTATGAGCAGAGAAAGAAAGTCTCAAGTCTCCCGGACCAATTTCAATTGATGATTTGTCACTTTGGTCAAAAGTGAGCATGGTCGACTTGGTAGACCTCGGACCTGAAATAACAGAGGTAACTGAATAATAAACTAGAATATTTAAGTGACAGTAATTTGCCTCAAAACGTTATTCTGGTGGAAAGATGGGTTTCAAAGATGTAGCAGAAGAGCGCCAAACCTGTTTTTTTTGCATTTGAGATAACATAAGTGCTGAAACCGAAAGGCGGAACGGAAACTGAGAATGCAAGCCAATATTTGGGTGTTTCTGTTGGAGCATTTCCCAAGTATGCTTCAACATAGACATTTCTCAAGGCAGAATGGGCATCGGCTATGGGAATAACTTGTGATTCAATCTCTCTTCCTTCAGAGTCTTGCACAACAACTTCTTCATTTATGACCTACAATAGTTTTAACCTTTTAGTTTAATCAAAACCTTTTGTTCCCAGTTGAATTGTTCTGCCCATAGCAAATTTCTTCCCATGCCAGGCGTCAATGTGCACATATAATCACAATAAAAGCTTGTCTTATACTCAGATGCAATGGAAACATTATATTTAACATGATTTAATGAGTTCTACTTTTCCTATTCTCTTGGCTCATGTCCCTGGACGGTTGATATCTCACTATCTCGCAACTTGAGAAACATGTTATTAAGGAATAGATAGGCTCATGTCACATAAGTAAACCAGAATGAGATAGCAAATATTGCAATAAGAACAGATGAGAAAGTACTCACTAACTAGGATTGTCCATATAAAATCGAGTTCTGTTCGAGAACATAAATGATGTTATGATTTTAGCCCACAAAGACCACATAACTTCAGCTTCTGATGGCTATTTGACATAAATGCTCGGCAGATAGTATTTCATTAAAGAAAATAAATGGTAACAGAAGTCATCACCTTCTAATAGCAAGAGACTTTTAAGCTTAGGAAGGTTAGGAACTGACACTGAACAAATTTACTTACAGGGAATTGGATGACATCTTCTCTCTTCCATCCAAGAGAATTATACACCACAATGATCTGTTCAAGAGAAGATAGACGTTCTTATCATATCACAATAGATTATGAAGGTCACGGAGAAAAGCACAAGATGATATTTGTCCCTCACCAAGTTTTTCCCCTGTGAAAAATTGATTTCTGATGCAGCGCAATAACTTATATTTAGAAGTGGGCACTGCACAATGTAAAAGAAAAGAAATGGAATATTTCAGCTTCATTGAACAAAATTACAGTGCAGTGATATAAATTGAAATTATAGGATGATCATATAAAATTTCATCAAGAGACAGCTTCCTGTTCAACAGTATCATCGAAATAAAAATCTTTTTCAAATATGAGTGTTGTCTTTGCCTGTTCAAACTTCAGAGCTGGATTCCGACTTCTGGAAGGCGCTGCTGATTCCACCAAGGAAGCAAGAGAATCTGCAACTACCTTCTCCGCCTGCAGAAAGAAAACTAATGAGCATTGGAAAACAGATTAAGGTCGCAATTAATTGATATCGATAGCAATTCTGATTTTCAATGAAATTGTCACCTCTTTGTACCCCATTGACAATCTTTTAGCATAATCATTTGCCACATGCTGCTTTTCTGTACCAGTAACTGCATCGTGATGCTGAGCAATTGCCAATGCATCAGCTAACGAGTCTGTATTAGGTCCTGTGTGACTCCTCCCTCGCAAAAATTCTAGCTGTCTTGCAGCCTGATTTGGTGCAAAATTTGTTAAGGCACAGTGAATGTATTAGGATTACTTAAGTTTGATGGTAAGTAACAAAATGCAATGGACATTACCAAATAGTAGCCACTCATCATCCTCACATATCGCTTCAAGGCTGGTCTACTTGAAAAATATCCCGTCCAGTAAGCATTTTCACGATCTGCATATCTGGAGCAGTTCGCACATTCTTCAAGATTAATGGTGAACTTTCTAGTGTTCTAGTGCCTATTATGCAAATGAAAAAAGTACACGTCCATGAACAATAACAGTGAAATACGAAAATGGAACTCACGGAAAGAAGTCTTCAGTCTTTAAGGGCCAGGTCTCATTTGCAGCAAACTTTGCATCAGTATATATGGAGGGAGTAGAGTACAGGGCGTTGACACGTCCGTCCTAAATGAGTGAAAATGCAACAATTATCAATAATCAAGTGTTGGTCTGTGGCATTTTATTCACATGACTATAAGCTAGGAACCTATAGAAACGGAAATGGAAATGGAAATGGAAGCAATCAAGAGTATCACATATAGATCAAAGAACGAAGCTAATGAACCAGTAGAAAATTCATAATGCCTTACCATGTTGACATAATGAACAAGCTTGTCCAGCTGCCGGAACCACGACTCTGCATATTGATATTTAAAATCTGTTCCCATCGTAAACATTATATGGTTTGTCCTCGTTATATTAGCCTGTGAATGGGAATGTTGTTATTAGTCTCATCGAGCAGAAGCCTCATAAGGTATAATATAACTTCTGAAAATAAACCGCCATAGTGTGCTTGATACAAAATGAATCTCCACAAGGTTACCAATAAGTAACTGGACATATGGATGACAGATTAGAATTTGAATTGAGGCCCACCTGTGCTACTGCAGCAGCAACAAAGTCATTGACTCTGTCTTGGACATTGTAATCGAACAAATCAATATCATCCTTCAGGAAATCATAACACAAAAGGGAAACAACATCAGTTAGTACAATGAGATGAAAGATGGCAAGATTAGATTAAGAATGAAAATTTACTTGAACAACAGGGGAGGGATCATTGATTTCAAAATAGAAATCACCAGGTGGAGGCTCATAGTTCTTTGGGAAAGCACCAGCATATATCTGCATAAATGGATAGAAATGAAAATTGCACAAAAGAATGAGCTATTATATAGGAAAATGGAACCAAGGAAATTAAAATAGAGAAAGAGGAAGAGAAAACTGTGTATAATTTACACAGTAATTTCTCACATGCGAAAAAGTTAAGAAACCTAGTACGTCCAATCACCTGCGCGGAGGAACCTAGACTCTTTGAGCCCTGCCAGACAACTTCGAGACTCTTCTCATTTTTGCGCTTGGCATTATCTTGGTAATCTATCCGCCCAAAGAAAAGAGAGTCGAACCCAAGCTAAACCATAAAATCAGAGATCAATGCTGGTTAACATTGAAGCAGAGAAAGAAAGACCCAAAGGGACAACATAACTTACCTCAGACCCCAACAAGTAAGCTTGCACAGCAGAATGACCAAATGGATCTATCTGCCAACCAATTCTCGGGGTCACTCCAAAATCTTGCTTGATGCATCTATGTCCAAGAGTCATTTGATCAATCATATCAATGTAATGCGTAACTGCCTCATCGTGCATGCACATGCCTCCATTTCTGTGGTATAAGCAGGGAAGAGCCCAGTGTCAAGCCATCATCTCAATCAAGCGAAAACAAAGTTTGTTATTTCATAATGTGAAGTGTCCTAAAAAATCCATCTTACATGAATTCTAGTTGACCGGAGCTAATGAATTGCCTGACTATATCTTGGATTGCCTCACTCTGAGTTCTCCACCACCGCTGGAAAAATGCCTACACAGACCAGAATGACCAATGAGCATCAATTCCTCCCAAGTTGTTCCAGTTCCTGGTGCTGACATTCTTCAGAAACCAAAGGACTAAACCCCGATTCGGAAATAAAGGGAAAGCGAGAGTGCATGCCTGCTCAACATAAATGAATTTCCTGCTCTTGTCGGCCAGCAGCGCGGGTACGAGAGAATCCAAGACGTTCTGCACGCATGCGCCCTGCCACACACACCCAGAAGCATAAGGAAACAAATCCCCATCGAACACAAGACAAGAGAAGATAGGAAGCCCACAAGGGTAATAAAGAACCTGGATGGAATTGTTGGAGCCGACATAGTACTGGTCGACGGTCTTGAGCCAGCCAACATCATCGTGTGTGTGAGCAACCAGGTGCACGTTCAGCTTGTCGGGAACTATGCCTTGAGAAGTGTTGTAGACCATGTACTTGGTCTCCCCGCACCAGAATAGAAGAACGACTAGCAAGAAAAGCGACACGGAGAAGAGTGACACTCGAGCTTCCATCGCTAAAGGCTCCGACTTGGACAAAACCCAAGTTCAAAGCATCAATCTTTAGTTGACTTTTTGCCCACCTACCGACCGATGGATAATTTTTGCTTCCTATGGGTGGGTCTTCAAGCTTCCCTTGTGACCTTGTAGGATCATCTCTCACTGTTTCTAAAAAAAAGTCTCTCTCTTCAGGGGGTGAATTTTTTTTTAATAGGTAAATTTAAGTGAATTAACTTAAATTTTTAGGTTATTGACGATAGTAAAATTTAAATTATCCTATTCAAATTTTTCACACTTGTATGGATAATGTTGGATAGTTTTGATTGTAGACACACTTGTATTGGTAATGTTGGATAGTTTTGATTGTAGAAAAGTAGAAAAAAAATATATTGTGATTTTAGTGTAAAATTGATTGCGGTCATATGTATTGTTTTGTGATATTAGCTAATATATATTTTCAGTGACATTTTTTATCTCTGCACTTCTACATATTTGAAAGAAAAAAAATCATGTCTTTTGCTGAGACCATTTGGAAATGACACATTACATACCCAATTGAACCCCGAATTAGTGGGATGATGGATACTTTACACGGAGAGGTATGTCGTTTGTTGGTTTTCCGACTCAGCAAATATATTTCGTGATTATCCGGTTGCAGCTTTTGTTATCGATCACTTTCTTGGGTCAATGGAGTCTCGGTATGGGAAGAGTGGGCGAGTTGAGTTGCTTGCGGGATGATTATAGCATTATTAATATCCATGTTGGGCTAAACTAATCTTTATTTACGGTTTAACGTAGCGACAGAGAAGGCTTGAAATAATAAAGAATTAACAAATCCTAAAAGATAGAAAATTGAATCCAGGCAATATTTGGAAACAGGCGAAATTTCATTGGTTAAGTATGCCGTAACCATTTTTGTATTTTACCACCTGGTTTTTTATGTGCGCCTAAACGTACACACATTTGGTCGTGTTTACCGTGATGTTTAGTTGTATTTTAAGTTGGTTTAGTTATGATTAGTCGAGCGTTTTGTGCGTTTTGTGTATCGAGTCGGGAATCGGATGCTTGTCGAGTTTTTGGTGTTTTTGCAGGTGTGGAACTAGAGTACGAATGACCGGTCGTTGGAGCAAAAAGGAAGAGCATGATCGAGAGAAGGATGCTGTGAAGGCGTAGCGATCGCCAGCTGAAGATAGCGGTCGTTGGTGTTGAAGGATGGATAGTGTAGCGATCGCTAGCTTATGTAGTGGTCGCTAGGAGAAAATCGAGCCTCGATGTAAACGATCGCTGACTTTTGTAGCGGTCGCTGGGTTGGTCTGTCACGGATGGGAAGCCTTCCTGTTTTATTCAGTTTTGGAGTTTGTTTAGGTTCGAGATTGGCTCGGCTATAACTATGCCTGAAGCCCTAGTTTAAAAAACTCTTGGGCGGCTTTAGCGCAAGACACGTTCAATTCAAATACTCTTTACTTTCAAGGATTGTGATCGACAATTTGAATCATTCAATCAACGAGGTATTTTCATATCTTGTGATCAGTCGTTGGTTTTACATTCATCTGTTGATCATTAATTGATTGATTGATTCGGATTGTGTGCTTATAACTAAGATTGACAACTTGGTTCGTGGCATAGATTTTGTCCGTTTTGTTCTGCTATTTTAGTTTTGATCGTTGTTCGAATTTAGGATTGACAACTATAGGTCGTGTCGCCATTTGTAGTATTAATCACTAATCAATCACTCAGTTTCAATTGCTTAGATTAAAGTTGAGAATCCATAATCTGGCAACTAGAGAATTGATTATTCTGTCCATGTGGAGACGATCTTAGTTATCACTATATTACTTGTGCGATTGTATTCTTAACCCGATATTTATCGCATCAGTTTTGATTTTCTGAATCACGTTCAGAAACCATTTTCATGTTTTTACCCACCTAATTTTGTCGATTCACTTGCACGCACTGTCTTGTACTCACAGTGACATGTCTCTTCCCTTGTTGGGTTCAGGAGCGAGGATTTATGGTCAAATCCAGATGTTGATGGTTTTAATACGATGGAGAAATTTATTAGTGATAATTTTTTTAATTCAAACAAAATGAGATCATTAGAAATAAGCTTGGGAGCGACCAAATCAAGCCATAGAGAAGTTGTGTGCGAGTGTTGTAATGAGAAAGTAATGTAACTCTACTTATCTTACTACAATAAGAGAAGTAGTGTCTTGGTACCACATGAAATGCTTGCGTATCATACTAAGTGGGATCTTTGGACACAAACAACGTAATTTTTAACTAGATTATGTACAATCAAAAACTTCTCCGACATTCTATAATCTGTCTTATCTGTTGAATATTTAATTTTGTTGAATGTCATTACTGGTGTAGGTGATTAGGAGTTAATTTTGTAATTAGAATCATTAAGGTGATTGAGCATCTTAGATATACCTCGAGATGATGTTGCATTTGTACATTTGGTTAATATATAATCAAGAAGAAAAAGAGAAAACCACCGACCTTGACAATAATAGAACATTGTGAGACTATTGTCAAATTAACCGACGAAGAAAGAAAAGGAGCCAAGAAGGAGAAGAAGAAGAAGGCGAAGATGGAAGAAGGCGAAGATGGTAGGAGCTTCAGGGCGAGAGCGGAGAGAACCTTCGGGTCCCTTACCAACTCCTCAACCGCCAACCTGTCCTCCTCTCTTTGGTGCCTCACCGAAGACGAGGAGGACCACCGTCCCATTCCCGACCCACCGCCTCCTCCTCCCACAGCCACAAGGCTTTTGGGTCCTCCCGACATCGAACAGGACTTCTCCCTACTCCTCCGCGATACCGACAGCGACGAGGAAGAAGAAGACGGTGCAAACCCTAATCGAAAACCGGATGGCATTGGAGACGAGGAGTGGGAGATCAAGAGCTCCATCGGCTTGGACTCTACTCTCGACTGTGAGGTAAAACTTCTTAACTCCGGCTCGAATTCGAGACCTTTGGTTAAAGGCTCCTTCTTTATGAGTGTGTGTGTGTTGTTGGTTTTAGGGTTTTGAACAAGTTAGTAACTTGGCCGTTACATGTTCCTCCAAGTGGTTAAAGCTATGTCGAATTGATTTGATTTGTTCGTTCGATGAGCTTGTTTAACATCTGACTGTTTGATTTCGCTCAGGACGAAGAGGATGAGTCGGATAGAGTGGCCGCAGGCAAAATAAAGGCTGAAGATCGCTTATATATGAAGGGTGTGTCTGACTATGGAATATATATGGATTCTTTGGATGAGCTACCAAGCACTTTCGGGGACATCACCAAGGATCCCCGTGCCAATCATATGGCTGCCAAGCTGCGGATTAGGGAAGATGCTGAAGCGGCTAGGCGAATGGACTGTTTGCAGGTCAATGACAAGCATCTTCCCGATGAGGATGGGAATCCAAAATCAATCATGAAGAGGAAGGACGATGAGCTGGATTCCAAGCAGCAAAATAGTCAATTGGATTTCAGGCCACTGAAGAAACGAGTCCGGTTTGATTCCGAATGCAAGGATGACAACTCTGATTGTTCTACCAGTGTAGAGAACACCGTGATGGAAACTGATTCAGCTGAAGCACTGGCATATCCTCCTGTACCCGCTGATTATCCCTCTGGAATCCCTGACTACATGCGCAACCCTTCTGGCTACACGCTCTATACATTTGATTCATCGAGTGAAATGGACGAGGAGTCCAATCGACAAGCCTGCTTAGACTTCCTTAACATGATTAAGAGATCGAAGGGTGAAGAAATTGATGATGCTCCTGTGGATCTTCCAAAATCTCTCACCTTTGTTCCCAGAAGGAAAAGTAACAATAGCATGATGGATTGCGACCTAACCAATTCTAAGCTAAGCCGGGATGACAGGAGTGATGAGTCTTTCCGAAGGAGAGGCATACTTGTGGGTTTTGCTCCTGTTGATGAGGATGATACTGATACATGTGCAATGGAGGAAGATGAGCCAAAGACGGAATCTGACAGGAGGAACAAAGCACCAGCTCGCCAGTATCGAACAAAACCCGTCCTGGATATGGATGAATCTGTTTGATGGCGCTCTCTGTGATCAACAACGAACTAGGATGTTATATTCAGGTAACGGGGTGCTGGTACCGCATATGTAGTTCTTTCGGGCATAGGAAAAGATTAGCAATAGCTGTTTATTCTGTAGAAACATTGGTATCGAATGAACCTATTTTATGCCTATCACGTTTAGCGTGCAAGGGAAGCGATTGCATTGGAATCATCTTGGAACTTCGAAGTTGGAACTCAAAATTCATCAAAGCCGTTTTTAACATTACAAGTCGACAAGAATATAGATTTCAACGGCTTAATTTCCATAATCCATGAAACTTTGACACTTTTGCGGCAAAAACTGCGCTAATATTAGTTGAGGTCGGACCACAAATGGCATAAGAGCTGCTATGGCTCTACAAGGTTTACGTTGCCCTTGAGAAAAGAAACTATGTTGCTCTGGTATCTTCCCCAGTTTCATTTCTGTCAAAAGAGGTTCTGATTAGTTTTTAATTGCATGTGAGAGAAGCAAATCTCACTAGTACAATCGCCTTCTGCAACCATCGGCACCACATTGACACGACATCTGAATTATCTTCCCGTCGGGAGCTTGGACACTATCAAGCGCATAACCGTAGTCATATGTAAGTTCCTGCAGAAAAAAATCACGAGAAACAGTAGTCGTTAACAATTTAAGCAGAACTTGAAAAATGCGAATCATCTAAAAACTGGCCACCAACAAACATCTTTTTCTCTTGACCCTAAATAAGCCTACGTGCGTTAAGTCTAAATCACTGTATCCGACCCACGGTCATCTGTGAATGTGATTAAATGATTCAAACATCTCCGATCAAAGGATGTGGTAAACAACATCATCAACCTGTGTACCCCTGGATCTTTGCACCAAGTTGAAGCCAAATAGATAACTGCTGTTGACTAGCATACCATATGACAAGCGATATTACATGTCACATAAAAGAGCATTTTGTCCAAAGAAAGAAGCATAAGAGGCGGTTATTAACCTGCAAAGGCGGTATGTTATCAGCTGCAAAAAGCATAACTCGAGCAAGCTTCATGTCCCTGTGTGAACTTAGGACACACTGGACAAAGAGATTCGGCTCACAGCTATGGTTGATAAACCGAGCAATATTCCCAGTTGAGCATGCATCAATGCAGAAATCTGGGGAAGTTTCACACTTCTGTTCATCGGATGCATCTAAATTGCCGATTGGGGGAGCAGTTGCACCTTGGGATCGCCTCTGTTCCATACAGAAAAAGAGAACATTTAGATCCAACCAACATGAGATGACATAAAGAGAAAATGGCAATAAGTGCAATTAGAAACAGACAAATTTTGTGTTGATCGAAAAGCTGGAATGATTTTATTTACTGGAAAAGATTGAATGAAAAATTTATGGACACTGTACATGCCAATATAAAATGAGATACCAGTAAGACTAACAATTTAATCACTAGAGTAGGAGTCTAGGAGATGGATTATGTCCAAAGGGAAAAAGATAAAAAGGCAATTATGAGAACAAGAACCCAATTGCTGGTATGCCTAAAGAGAACTCGCATGCAGAGAGCTGCATCTTCCTTCCATATCTCATAAACAAGATAGTTAGCAAATGATAGAAAGAATAATCGGGACCATGAATACAAATTGTGAAGGAAAAGAATTGCATTCTCATTACCACTCTTCCATCAATTCCATTCATGGTCTGGAGGCAGTCAATGTCGAAAATATAGCTATTCTCGGAAACACTTTCCATATCTTCCGTCCTCATAAGCACTCCAATATACTCGCACACTGGTGCCCCAGAAGGAATAAAGTCCCATGATCTGACAGCCCATCCTTTTTTTGCAGTCCGGAAAACCTGCTCCAGGTGACAAGTAACTTAGGTAAAAGTTTGTAACCTAAACAACTGACCATGCAAGATGCATGCACGACAAAGAAAAGCATTGAGCACTCTTTAGGGCCCTCTCTCGATGGCATTCCTCACAAGACCTAAGTTACATAAATCCCCGAAAAATATCAGTTAGCCATTTCGTGTCAAGTTTTTAACAGTAAATATTTAAAATGTTTATGAGCAAAAATGGAATTACAATACCATGATATTTATTATTTCTTGGTTCAAATCAAAGTAGCTAACTGAATATAAACCCAAGGCTAGGAGCTTCTATAACTCATGGTGTTTTTGGGGACTACACACGACACATGAAATTTAAGTGTTCTTTAATCCTAAAGGAAAAAAGGGACACCTCAAATCGGTACTTCAGCCCCCTCTGAGAAGTGCGGTTGACACAACCAGGTCCACAGCCACAATTTGGCCCACATTCGAATACCACGTCTTTAGGTTCTATAAGCCTGAACATAAAGCAAAAATATCCAAAAGGTGAAAGCAAGAGAAAACAATTGACACTTGTTTCCTTTCGTTGCAGTCAAGAAAGACAAAGGGAACTCATTTGACTGACATATGAATATATAGAATCCTTACCTGCCCCCATCACGATGCACATATGGAAATTCAGAACCGTTAAGCCTGGCACAAGCACAAGTCTTGGGATCAACACATGAACCCTTGCATCTGCATCCTGGAGCATATGTGGGTAGCTTCACAGATTTGGCAACTTTCATGGACTTCAAGTATGTATAACCTGAAACATCCAGAATAGATAACTTATCTTTGGCAGTTGTTGTCCAAAAAGAATAAAAGTTCTGAAAAAATATAAAAGCAACAAGCACACAAAAACTTCAGTTCAACGGAGTTCGCTACATGATGTATGTTTGACTGTCAATAATAGTTCAATCTTGCCTGTGGGGGGGCCAGGGGGATCATCAACTAAATTGGTAGCTGGAATCGGAATGTCTTCTTGACCACCGCTGATGTCGTCGCAGACCAACCTTTTGGTATTGAGGAAAAGCCAAGTTATATTGCAAGTAGCCAAATTAAAACAGCGAAAGGAGAAGGCCACTGCACACGAGTTCTAACATCATTACCCTCGAATTTCTGAAACAGACTCTGGAACACGTCCATAAGCAAAGTGGACCTGTCACAAGAGTTTTTAAAATGAAGTCAGAAGATATGCCAGAGGTATGAAGAATACATGTGGGCAGTGTTGGGTATGGAGCCTGAGTTGGAGCGACGAAGTTGGGAAACGATGCTGCAGGAGATGGCGGATGCCAAGGTTCTGGGCTCGTTCGTTGTGTCGGTGAGCCCGAATGAAGGGCAATCTCCGTATGAAGGGCAAACCCAAGTGAAGGGTTATCCACTCTGAGTGAAGGAGGTGGTGCTTTCCAAGTAAAGGAGAGTTGTCTGTTGTGTCGGTGGGCCCGAGTGAAGGGCAACGCCAACAGAGGAGAAGAAGACCCGAGTAAAGGGTTATCTCCGCATGAAGGGCAAGCTCGAGAGGTGTTGTCCGAAGAGAGGGTAGGGCCCGAATGAAGGGCCTTGCCCGAGAGAAGGATTGGCCACTCCGGGGTTAGAAGGTTGTGCTCTCCGAGTGAAGGAGAGTTTCCGAAGAGAGGGTAGAGCCCGGGTGAAGGGCCCTACCCGAGAGAAAGGTTAGCCGCTCCAAGTGAAGGAGGTGGTGCTCTCCGAGTGAAGGAGAGTTATCCCGAAGAGTGTGAGCTCCCAAGTGTGTGGGAAGCCACAGCGAGAGAAGAGCAAGAGAGTATGTCAAGCGTGACCTCCATTGTAAATTCTTCGAGATTATACTGGAATCTCTCTTGGCTTGCCCGAATGTAGATCAGTGACGATCGAACCGAATGAACAAATTTGAATTGTCTCCTTGTTCCTTTGTAGTTTGTTTTGTGTTTTGTGTTGCTTGTTGCTTCCTAGGGAAAGAATGTGTTGTGTTGCTTGGGTCCGCTCGCGAGTGCGCGCTCGCGAGTGCGCGCTCGCGAGTGCGCGCTCGTAATGGGGAAGTTGAAGAGAGTGCTCGATTCCCCAACAGACAGGAGGACGGTTACAAATCAAAGTATTGCTCACATACATATTTACTACAAGACCCAAATTGGCGGACACAAAGCAATCACTTTGAGTTTAGAGATCAGCTTATGATCTGTTTGGTACGACTAATAAAATTTAGCTGTCAGCTGATAAGCTGTTGGTTGGTAATGCTCTCAGCTGATAGCTAATATCCGATTTTTAGAAAAGTGTTTGGTAAATTAGTATTGGTTGTTGCTATTGAGTTGTAAAATTACTTATAAAGGAAACTGACTAATAAATATTATTCTTTAATATTTAATACAATACATATTATTTATCTTTATATTTTCGCCAATTAAAAAAGTGTCTCTCTTAAGTTAATATTTAATAAGTACATATTATTTATCTTTATGCTTCCGCCAATTAAAAAAATGTATATCTTAATTTAATATCTAATATAATAATATTTAGTATATACTTCTATGTTTTTGCCAATAAAAAAAGTGTCCCTCTTAATTTAATATTTAATATAATAATATTTAGTATTTATCTCCATGTTTTCGCCAATTAAAAAAAGTGTTTTTTCTTTTTATTTAATATTTAATTAGAAGTTATCTAAATCGAGGGTATGTTGGTAATTTAATATTATAACAACTATCAGTTAAACAAAACAGCCACAAATTCTAGCTGTTGGAAAAAATGGCTAATGGGTTTTGACAACTATTTTTTTTAATTCACCAAACACTAAAAATCAACTATTAGATATTTATCATCCAACCATTGATCCCTAACATCTAAACCAAACACTCACTTAATCTCTCTCACTCTCAGCAAATAACCATTAAACTAAATTGGCGAATGCATGTAGCTACGTACCTGATTGGTGGTCAAAGTAGGCTGTCCTTCCATTCGACGGAGTCGAAACTTGAACACAGTAAATCCAGATAAACCCTTCTCTGCCCAATACTGAACAACCTATCAAACAATTGAAGTACTTGTGAAGATTGCTGGTAACCAGGTTAGATAGACAAGCACTTGATAGTGTGGAATGATGATCAAGATATTGCAGTAACAACTTTATGTAGGACAAGTTGACAACATGGTTTGTGCACATGCAACACGTGATATCAGTGTCATCAGAATAAATAATTACCTTGTATAAACCATCATATGTGTACACTCTGCCAGTGTAGCTACCGTTAGACACATGGCCACGAACAACTCGAACAGGAACACACTGCTCCACATTATTCTACAAGTAGATGCAGAATGGAGAAAGTTAAGGCACACTCACTTGAAATAACAATAACTACTTGTGTCCTGAGACATGTGACAACAAGAACTAACATCAACTACAAGAGAAAGCACATACACTGTCCTTCATTGCCTAGTATGCCTACCTTGAGAGCAAGATTACCAAGCTTCAACACTTGGTCCTTAACTTGACGTTTGTTGCCAGTCAAGTTATGTCCACCTTGGCCTGTATACACAACATCTTCAGCATTATCAAGATCATCCTCGTACATTCCTGATATGACAATGGATACAGCAAGTGGGAAAGTATAATCCTTGAACTCCTGCATTCAAGGAGAAACACCATTATATATGATACAAATAAGATCTCAATTGCAATGTACATGAAAGGTCTCAATCTACGTATTACCTATAATCGGCGGCTTTTGTACGATAAGCTGAAAAATAAATACTGGAAAACAAGAAGCAGACAAAGCCACTAGAGATATTCAAGAGATAAAGCAATATGCACCGCAAAGGATAAGGGAATTATTTGAACAGTATAAGATATGACCTAGCAAATGGAAGAAACATTGCACATTTAGTTGAGACAATGGTGGCATATTTGATTACAAAAATTAAGCTGAGTTACCCCTTTCTTGAAAGCCTTCCCCATATAATCGATACCATTCAGCCAATGGCTGTGGAGACCAACAGCTACCATTTCAGCCCTTGAATAAAAGCGATGCCCAACTTCAACACCTGACATTTATCAAAATAACACCCATGAATCACGAACATGGCATATCACCCACCGGTTTATATTAAGCCATCGGGGCCATGGGTTCTAAGGTTTGGTTGCTAAGAGATTTAGTAGGAAGAGGCAAGGGGGATTGTGCCATATAGTGCAACTCAATTTCTACCAAAAATATGCACACATAATAAAATTTCAGCCCCATAGGGTACTGTTAGCAAGTAGCCACTACGGAGCACATAAATCTAATGGTAAGGGTGTATTGTTCTAGCTTAACTAGAGTTCCTTGAGAACAAATCTGCCAAAAATTATCAAATAACGTTCAAGCAGTTTGTGGTGCATTTCCCAATCTTGAAACAACTTGTGTTCACGGCAAAAGACTCATGAACACCAAATATACAAAGATAATTACCTTGCACATTACCAAATCTTTTCACGGGGTACAAGATTTCATTGTTGTCAATCATCTGTCACATGTTTGATTGAAAGGAAATAGTCAATGAATGAAGCAGAAACTGTATCTGGTGCCATATTTTACAGTAGCAAAACTGATAAAGACAACAGGAGAAAATCATCCAACAAAGAATTTAGCTTGAAACTAGTAACATAACAGAAAATGACCATCACAAAAAGATTGAATCATCTTGCCTTGGTCATCGCCTTAAGGTCGGGACGTTTAGCAGTCTGCTTCACTTTGGGATCAACTGGTCTACCTTTCTGAAAAGTGAAAAGACACTGTAAAAAAAAGAAGAAATAGCATGGACCAGTAAAGGGTAATCTGAAAAGAACAAGCAGCGGAAGATATGAAAGACGAGAACCTTGGCTTTGGAAGCTTTGGGAGTTTTCTTAACAACTTGCACCTTCTGGCACCTTGTCTCCTCTTCCTAAAACCATAAGCATCCGTGCGCATCTCAATAACACATAAATGATACATCATACAGTCTCTTTGAAAAAAGCTCCCGTGCGCATCTCGAGCCAAAACATAATAAAAATAGGAAGATTCTAACACCACAAAAGCCTCGAGACCTAGTCCAAGCGGTAAAACGTGAGTTTATTATATTCTAGGACCTGAGCTCAATCCCTAAAGAAAGAGAGAGGACCTGAACAAAGTGGAGGTAGTACTTGTTGAAGAGGCGGAGGGTGTTCTTGACCATGGCATGTGCACTCTTCGTAACCAAACGGATATTAACGTTCCCGCTGTTAATCACAACACCCGAATCATCGCCATTTCCTCCCCCTTCCTTGGTGACGTCAGTGGACAGGTGGGTCCGACATTTAGGGCTTTCGACATTCACCCTCCTCCTCCGGCCAGAGCAGACATTGACACTGCTCACGAGCTGGCCCGCCGGTTCTAGCTCCTCGGAGGAGTTGGGTCCGAGCAGGAGATCCACTCTCTCCTTGACCAACCGCTCCTTCTCCTCCCTGGACTTGGTCGCCAGAACTCCAATCCGTCCGCTCCGCCTCCGGGACGCCGCAGCCCCTTGGTCTTCCACGGACTTCCTCTTCCTGGAGGGGCGCGTGGTCTCTTGGCATTCTCCTGATCTCCCCTCCTCCTCCTCCATTTTCTAACCGTTTCCTAGGGTTTGTGTTGCGAGGGAGATACGGATGCTGGTCGAAATGAGGAGGAGCCCAC